>VWYI01015614.1:0-21824 GCA_013399455.1 Anthoscopus minutus
ATTTTTAATTTTAATTTTTATTTCTAATTATTTATTTATTTTATTTATTTTAAAAATTGTATTTATTTGTTTGTTTTTATTTTAAAATTGTTTTATTTTATTCTTAATTTTTATTGTTTACCTTTTAAAAAATTTTATTATTTTTAAATTTTGTTTGAGTTTTAAAAATTTCTTTTATTTTTATTTTTTATTTTATTTAAAATGACCCTTTTTTAAATTTCACTTTTATGGGAAAATCTCCTGTAACTGCCTAATCACACTTCCCAGCTGGTTTCTAATACAATTTTTAATTTAATATTGTCACATGTATTCTTTAAATGTAAGACAATGGTTGATGATAAGCTTGTTTTAAGAAATAGTGCTCTTTGGTGACATCTTTATGCCTTATTTGTTTTTGCAAAAATGTGCACCAATGTTTTAGGCAATATTAAGTTCCTGTTACAAAATATTCTGTCCTCTTCACTCCAGGAATATATGTAAAATACCCAACACAGCTACCCTGTGTGCTCCTTATAGAGATCATTTGAGTTCTGTTAGTTTGGGCATAATTTGTTAGAAACAAGGCTGGGTTTCTGCCTGTCTTTCCTTGATCTCTGAAGAGAAAATGATGTATGCAGAAAAGCATTTCCAATTATAAATTATTTCAGGTTTTCAACTGACTGGTTTTAGGTTTCATATTGTGTAATGATTCAAAGATGAGAGGATTTGGTTAAGCAAACCTTTCTCTTATCAGCAGGTAAGCTGATAAGCAGTACGTAAAGTAAGATGGCTACTGCAGCTGAAGTGGGATTTTGTATTGGGTGAAATGGTTTTTTGACATTGTTGCTCAATTTGAGATGCAGATCAGAGAAACAGGAGAAAAATATTAGGATTTTTCTGTTTACTGTTGAAAGAGAAACTATTTCTTGTGAAAGTTGGAAAAAACCCTTTTCTTCCACAAAGTTATGCATTTGAAATTGAACATGAATTTTGAATAGACAAATGCTTGATCATAGGTAGAGAACTTGTGAAAATACAATCCTTAGCCCATATTCTCAGTATGCTAACCTAAAGAACACAATATAAATAAAAACTGGAATCTTCTCTATCCATTTCTCTACAAATATTAAAAACTTTGATTGCAATTGGGAATGTTTCAGAATATGTATTTTTTTTGTAATTTGTTTCTTTTGAAAAGAAATAAAAAAAAATTGGATAACTAAGAACTGGCACAGGTTTCCTCAGGAGGTTGTGGACTCTCCATCTTTGAAGATACTCCTACTTTGAAGATACATACTGGATATGGTGCTGTCGAGCCTTTTCTAGGTGGCCCTGCTTGAGCAAATGGATACCAACACGACTTCCAGAGGCAATCCCTACCTCAGGCATTCAGTGATTCCGGGGAAAGTCAATTAATTGGTCACCATTGTTTCAAAGCATTCAGAGCACAATGCCTATTTTTGTGCTGACCTTGTGGTACAGTTCTTCTCTCTGCTTTTCACAGGCCACTCAGAGACATTTTTCCCTTTTGTTTGTGTCTACTTTCTCTATATGCCTATCATTTAAATTTCCTTTATTTCGAATTTTCTTAGATTTTTTCCTTTTCTATTTTTTTTGGTGCAGTTCTAATTGAAAAAATTATTATGTGTGTTTAATTGTAAAAACATTATTTGTTGCCTTGTTCTGACTGGAGGAAGTCTTGTGGCTCTGCTCTGATAATGACTTTAAACACTTCATGCTGACAAAACAGTCCCATCCTGGAAAATTTCATTATTTACGGTGAAGAGTTCCAAGGTTTCTTGCTTTGTCAATTATGTTTCTGTCCCAAACTCATTGAAAATGAATGACAAAGTCTAATGACCTCAAATGCAGGATCAATCTCAACAGCCAGATAGAGAGTGATACAGTGCAGCCATCTCACTACAAGAAGCAAAGTGTGATTTAGTATAAATGCCTTTTTTCTTTTTTTCTGTGGTTTTGTTGTTAGTTTTTTACTTTCAAAAAGCCTAATGAAGGCTGTTATTGAATAATTAATGAAAATAACTGGTATCAAAGTTTGTCAAAATTGCAGCTTCCATTCCAGGCTTGGTATACCTTCAGATAATTAAAAATAATATCAGACTTCTCCAACCATACTTCCCATACTTTAATTATGCAATTCATATTAACATCGTTTTTGCTATATCTATGTAGACTTGATAGTCTTAGAAGTAAAACGAATGTTTCGATTTTCCGTCTGATTCTATTTGTTTCAATAAATTGTAAAATGTGAGCCTAATGAGCCATCAGGCATTCCATTCAACTGCATTTAATTTCTTGAGCAGTGCAAGAATCCTGTGGTATCTGATAGGCCAGAACAGACATTTTATTAGTTTACATTCTGAATGCAGACAGGCTAAATCATTATAAATGCAGTACAGTGTGAAATGTCTAACAAAAGCGTGGTTTCATGAAAAATATTGTAAGAAGCAGTCTAATATATTTGTAAATGTATTCCAAGCAGTGGATTTGGTTTTGTGTGCTTTAAAGGGGTGATGAGTTGGAAGAGAAATCTGTAAAAATTGTTCCATATTTGTTTCCCTTTTCCTTCTACATGACTAATGAAAACAGAACATACTCAGATTTGAAGAATATGTTTTGACAATTATATGAATGGAATCAATATAAAGCAAAATTTATCTCTGAGAAATGAGCTTCTGTTTATTATCCTCAAACTGCTCTGCATACCGGCACAGTACAAATGTAGAGATTATTTGTTCTAGAAGAGAGCTCTTTGCAAAAGAGTTCCTGCAATCCAGTCTGGGCAAAACATGTATTATGTTAACACAAATATATCAGATAGCTTACTCTGCTGGCCTTTATAGCTTTTAATAATTTTATATCCATCTGCCTGTTCCAACTTCTAGAAATTTACTGCGGACTGTTATGACATTTAGACAGCTGATGATCACAATTTGATTGGTGCTGCTTTTAAGGCAGAAATCTTTCAGTATTCCAATTTCCTTAGTTTGTGACAAAGGCTTAAGATAAAAAATACTAATACATACCTAAACTTTCAATCTTACTGTAAGAACTGCTGCATTCTTTGTGCATTCTTAGGAGAAGTATATGCAATCCTAAAAGTCATTTGTACATACACATTTTCATACATTTAATACAATTATATTTGCTCCAGTAGGACATCATATGAGTCAGATTAGTTGACTTCCATGAAAGTCTTTGTAGGACTTTGTTCAGCTCTTGATGAAGAGGTTCTCATTGAAATTAGTGGACATTTTACTTTCAGTGTGATTTAAATAGAATTGGGATGGAGTATCTTGGGATCCCAAGAGATAGTAATGGTCTGCATTTCAAAATCTTGCCCTGGAATCGGCACTGCAGAAGAATTTGTATTACATCTACTCCAATACAGTCTTGAACACAAGTTTATATGCATAGAATTACAGTGAAGAGGCTGTGAAAGCCTAAATTGCATCTAGAATATTGGAGGAGGTGGAGGGCACTTAAGGTCCTCCATTCAGTAGCAGTGATTACAATCATCAGCATTCATTGAGTCAATCAATGTTAAATGTTGCATATAAATAATGTTAAAATGTCAAATTTTCTCAGCTCTTTAGGTGCTAGACCAATAGCTTTGGTTGGCTAGTGCTGCAGTACAGTGACTCACATTTCCCCTGTGTTGTAGATACATTCCACTTGGCCTGAATTCAAGTGATCATGTGATGATCCCGAATCACAGAAGAATACCATGAGCACCTTCTAGTCCAGAGACCACAGTGATGGATTAGAGTTTAGGAGTCTTGGAATATTTTTAACCATACATTTGCTATTTGGCTTCAGTCTCTCCTGTTTTCTCCACTGTGCCTGGTTTTGCTAATTCAGAAGAGTGAGGACTGCCTTCTGCAATGTTCGTGTACTGCATAGCTTCTACATGCCCATGCTCATCTTGGTTGTGAACTTAGTGCAATCAAATAAACAATTTAAAATAAATCAATTAAGAAGTCCATTCACCAGTTAACTAAAGCAGAGGATCACCAGCTAATAATGCTTTTTCTAGTCTTTATCATACTGTAAAACCTGGTACACCATCCTTCTGACTTGTTAGATGCTCAAAGGATAGTAAGTTTGATCAGTACTGAAGTCCAAGTCAAAACTTTGACTTGCAGATTCTTGGATCATCTTGCTTTCTGTTGTTTAAAAGTTTGTCATTCAAGTGGCCTATGAAATATGTAATGTATATATTTGGATGTAACTTCTTCACTTTAAAAATAAACCCATAAGGAAGAAAAATGGGGAAATCAGAGAGGAGAACACAATTTTACAACTTGTGGCTTCAGACAAAAAGCCCACAGACCTTAGCTAGTGTAGTAATTGAGTAAAAATTTTGGGAAAATAATCTGATATTGTGTCTTTTCATGCCACACATCTGTAAAAATTATCATTAGGGCAGTAATCATAAAAATTCTTGCTATTGTTTAGCAGATTTTATTATCTGCAAGAACTTGGCAATACTACAGATTTCATTGGAGGTAGCATTCTTGCACAGTGAATACAAACATTTCCATTAAAGCTAAAGATGAGTTACTCTGAACTCCATTTTAAAATATAGATGACAGTTTATGTGAAATCCTTCTGGTTTTACACTTTTTTGTTTTTCATTTCTCAAAATCTGATAGAGGCAGAGTGCCCCATGAAGCTTCCTACTCTAAGAAATATGATGGAATCGTTCCAGTTCTCCCTGTGCAGCTTCAAATACATTTGTTTTCTAACTGATTTTAAGACCAGAAGACAAAGCTGAGCCAAGCACAGTAGAAAGCAAACTGAGGACTGTGTCCTACCTGACTGGTGACTCAATGCCCAAATGGCTCAAAAAAAGTGAAAAACACTTTCTTAGGACTTACATCGTAGTTTGATTGTATCTTTCAGTGTATGATTTCTGAATTTGGTAGACCCTGGTAGAGTACATTAATATGTAAGGATGCGGGGAAGTTGAAAGTTATCTGATGAAAGAAAGAACATAAAGATATAAATACAGTATGTGAACAAATTGCCCAAAGCCAGAAGTGGTGTCCAACAAGTCTGGGGCGTCTATCATCTCACATGATCATTCTGAGACCTTTTAAAAGGATGATAAACTAAAAGAAAAAATTGAAAAGGACCTGCAGTCAACATTCTTAGAATACAAGTACACTTTTCTGCCAACAAACGTAGCAAAGAATGTTGTAGTAAATAAGCTAAGAAGTTCAGTAATTCCCCTGGCATCAACAGAATTTAAATGCTTATAATTTGCGTGATGGTTGCCCACTGGTATGCAATATACACAGATTTACTGCAAATTGAGAACATACAGAGGCATTGCACACAAAAACATGATTCAGGGGATTGTATTAAGCAAAATATTTCAGTGAGCAATGCATCTTTTCAGATTCTACAAAGAATAAATTTCAACATGTTCAGCATGCACTTAAATCCTTCTGAACAGGTTAGTCAAAAGGAAGTATGGAATGGCATGATTTCGATTTATTTTTACCCCAGCAATCATTAAAAAAAGAGAGAGCACAGGCATCTGAGAGCAAATGGCATGCTGTACAGGAAAGAGCTGTGCCGCTTGAATGTGGTGCAAATGCATCTTGGCACAGAAGCAGAGGCATGTTGCTGACGAATACGTTCTCCTGGCTCAGTTTGTCTGTTCGGCAAGCAGTGGAAAAGCTTTCTGCTTGCATTCGCAGCAAGAGACGCAGTAGCCGCTGTTAGGCAGCGTTTGCCGGTAAGCGCACGAGCTGCTCGTCTTTCGGCAGAAGCAGCCGCCTTGAGGTTCTTGTTTGCAGGTTGAGCGAGAACCGAGACTAGCTTGTCTAAAGTAGCGGAAAGCGCAAGCTCTTGCGAAAGGCGAATAAGGAAGCCGCTTAGCCGCGGGCTTGTGTGCGAAGCTTCCGAAGTGCAAGAGGATCGTGTCTAGAGCTCTCCCACCTGCTCAATTCACGTTTCCTTTCCTGTCCAAGTGAGTGCTTGCTTGTGCTGCTACCCACTTCTTGGAAAACACTTCCTGCAGCATTTTTGATGCCGGAGAAGCTGCTGCAAGTAGCCCAGACCACCAGAGAAGTGAGAGAGAAGAACGGGATGGCTACTTTTTCCAAGAAGGAGATTGAGGAGCTGCAGTGCTGTGCACTGTTTCAAGGCTGTTTGCAGAAAAATGCACTTGAACAAGGCCTTGTGCTCTGCACAAGTCTGCCTCACTGAATGTGTGAAAAATTGTTGCTCTGTGTGTTCTGTGATGAAGTGCCCATTTGTAACACAACTGTGTTGTGTGTCCCATTTGTAAGTAACAAGAGAATTGCCAGCTGTGCTGATGGAGGAACTGTTGCTGCGTTTTACACTTGCTTGCACACCTCCCATGTTTTGGTGCTCTGCCCAGCAGCAGCCGTGGAATTCAGCTTTACCTCTTTGCACAGGGTGTGCTGCACACACACGCCGCATATTGGGTATGGTTTTTCCTCAGCCTGAGCTGCAGAGACACTCCTCCTGCTTGGCACTATGCAAGTGCTTTGTTCAGCAGTGGAGCAGTGCAAGAAGGCTGCAGAGAAGCACTTTTGCTGCAGGAGTGCTTCTGTTTGCAAGACTTTCAAGATAGCACCACAATCTAGGCAACAACAAGCACTTATGAAGATGCTTTTTCCTGGCTCATTTTCCTGTGCTGTCGGGGTGCCTTACGCTCGCCGGGGGTTCTGCCCCGGTACCTGGCTTTTCAGCATTGGCGGCTAAGCCAGGGCCACGTGACTGAGGCAAGTCTGGGCACGCCACGGTCGGAGCAGAAGCGAGTGTGGTTTTAGCGTAAGGCGTCCCCTAGCAAGTTAGAAAGCCAGTCCGTTTACCTCCTGAGGGTTTCTCTTTGCAGATCCTGGACGAGGTGAAGGAAAAAAATGCGAAGTTTGACTTAGGTTTCAGGTCNGACAGGGACAGTGCAGAGAGCACAGGCGTCTGAGAACAATTGGCACATTGTGCAGGAAGGAGCTATGCCGCTTGAATGCGGTGCAAATGCATGTTGTCTTGTGTTGCATGGGCAATCTCCTTAGAAATATGTTGTCCTCTCACAGTTTCTCCTTTCAAGGCCCAATGGAAAATATTTCTACTTGGATTCGTATGAAGAGATGCATAACACTGGGCTACAGTGTGCTCAGAAAATAAGCACGTTATTCAATCACCTTTCTTGAGGAGCAGCTGCGCTTGAGCCCTTCACTACCTCCACAATGATCTCTGTGAGAAGGTAATGTCGATTCGCCTCCAGGACAGTGATAACCTCACATATTAGAAAAGGCCAAGAACAAAGCCGCTTAGCACCAGACTTTTGTGCAAAGCTTTCAGATTGCAAGAGGAATGTGCCTGCTGCTCCCCCACCAGTCCAATACACAATAGCTGTTTTATGGAAGAAGTTTAATGACTACTTCCTTGAGATGCTATTCCTATTCCAGGCCTCTGTGGAAACTCTTGTGCTTTCCTTTAGGCTACCAAATGCACAGAATGCATTGCTAGTGGCTGCAGAGAAGTCAAGTACGGAGTGCACCTGTGGGTTTGAAGTGGTTTAGCGTACCACGTGGAAAAGGTGCTGCCCAGTATTTGTTTTTCATTCTATAGCCTTTTGCTATGGAAGCAGCTGCTCTAAGTTCCCAGGAGAATTGTTATAGAATGGGACGGTACCTCTACCTGGAGAGGGAGACTGCAGAGCTTTAGGGTGTTGTGCAGTGTTTCATGGCTGTTTAAAGATAGATGTACTTGAATTAAGCCTTGTGTTACTCAGAATCCTGCCACACTGAATGGGTAAGTGCTTATCTGCATGTTTGGTGATGAAGTGCCACTTCTGCACATCACATTTGCAAGCAGCAAGGGCATTCCCAGCAGTGTCAGACAGAGAAGGAGCCGTTGCTGCATTTTGCATTTTGCTGC
Organism: Anthoscopus minutus; assembly: GCA_013399455.1. Classification (NCBI taxonomy): domain Eukaryota; kingdom Metazoa; phylum Chordata; class Aves; order Passeriformes; family Paridae; genus Anthoscopus; species Anthoscopus minutus. The sequence goes on from VWYI01015614.1 coordinate 7,921, forward strand.
ACACCTCACACACTCCTGGTGCTCTGCTGCATCAGCAGCAGAAGCATTCACCTTTGCTACTTTGCAAAGTGTGTACTGCACACAAGCACTGCATGTTGGACATGATTTTTTCTCACTTCTATCCACAAACACACTCTTCCTGGTTCGTAGTATCCAACTTTTTCATGTAGCTGTAATGAAATAAGTATGTAATAAAATAAGCCAGGGAACAGCAGTTTTGCTGGGTTCATTTTTTTTTCCATGACTTTCAACACAACACCACAATCTGAGCGACAACTAGGGTACATAAAGTACGTGCTTTTTCTTGGCCCATTTTTCTCTTCCAGACTGATGTGCTGATACTTAGCCTTTGTGAAACTTTAATGTGCGCTGTGGTCCTTTGAGCTGAGGAGGACAGTGTAAAGAGCACAGTGACCTGATAGGTGTTTGCAGATGAAAGAGCACAATTGTTTGAATGTGGGACAAATACATTTCCCCAAGGGCCAGGCTCCTGACAAATGTGTTATCCTAGAACAGTTTCTCCTTGTGAGATGTAGTGGAAAAATTTTCTGTTTAGATTCAGACAAGAAGATACTCAAAATACTGTGCTGAGTATGTAAGTGCGTGACCCAAGCATCTTTCTGCAGAAGCAGTGCATTGGAGAGTTTGACTCCCAGCATAAAGTCTGACCAGTGTGAGAAGCAGTGGTGGATTTGCCTCTGGGACAGTGAAAGCACAACCTGTAAGAACAGCCAAAGTACAAAGGTACTTATCACCAGGCTTGTGTGTGGGATGCAAGTGGAACATGTCTGCTGCTCACCCTCCTGCTGAATTCACATTAGCTTTCATAGGAAGAAGTTTACTGACTACTTCCTTTTCTGCTACGTATTCTTTTTTCAGCTCTCTGTGGAAACTCTTGCTCTTCTCTTAGGCTTTGTGACACAAAGAACATGATGTATGCCAGCTGCAGTAGACAAGGCTAGTACAGAGTGCACAAATGTGTATGGTGTGTTTTGTTTGATGCAAGTGGAAAGGTACAGCCCTACACTGGCTTTTACTTCTACAGCCTTTTGCTATGGGGGCAGCTGCTGAAAGTTGCCAAGATAGTTGTGAGAGCGAAAAATTGGATGGAAGGTGTAGGTAAAAAGGAAAGTGCAGAGCCGCAGAGTGTTCACAATTTTGAGGCTGCTTAGAGAATAGGTATTTGGGGAACACCTTCTGTTTTGTCACATTCTTTTCAGTGATATAGAGCTGCATAGCCTTTGCAAATGTGAAGGTGTAAGAAAATGCATATCCTCATATTTTTGATCAAGTTTCATGGCTGCAAGTGTATTCTGACCTGACTGATAGTGAACAAGCTGTTGCTGGACTTCTGCAATTTTTTTACACTGCACATGTAAGCCCGCTACTCTGCCCCTTCATTCTTTGTCTTCTGTGATCACGCTGAACTGAAACCCAGAGAAGGCATTCAGCTTTGCTGCTTTTCAAGTATACTGCACACAACATCTATGTGCTGTGGATGGTTTTTCCTCAGCTTGAGGTACAATGAGACTCTTTCTATTTTGCAGAGTCCAAACTGTCCATGGAGCTGTCACGTAATGAAAAAAGCCTGCAGAAAAGCACTTTTGCTGCATTAGTCATTCTGTGTCCAAGATGTTCAACACTGCACCACAATCTGAGAGACCAGAAAAGGACATGATAAAGATGCTTTTTCCTGGCACATTTCTCAGTGCCACATAGTTTCATCTAGATCTTGGATAATTGCAAGGCTGATGTGCATGGTGATCCTTTGAGGTGACAAGGCCTGTATAGAGGGCATGGCAACCTGACAGTATTTTGCAGGTTGTACAAGAAAAAAACTGCCCCTTGAATGTGGTGCAAATACGAGTTTCCACAAGTTTCAGGGGAAAGCTGTGCACAAGCTTGTTGTTCTGGTACGGTTTCTTCTTGCAAGATATAGATGAAAGTAAGATTCAAGTAACAAGTAAATTTCAGTAAGATTCAAGGAACAAGAGAGAGAGAGGCAGAATACGGGGCTACATAGCACTGAGAATGTAAGTGCATGACCCAAGTGTCTTTTGGAAGAAGTAGTGCACTGGAGCACTTTGCTGCTGGCACAAATCTGACCTGCGTGAGAAGCAGAGGCCAATTCTCCTCTGGGAGAGTGAATGTGCAACTGGTTAGAAAAGGTGAAGAATGAAGTTGCGCTGCATAGGGCTGGTGGTGCAGCCTACTGGCTGTAATATGACTGTGGCTACCACTGGCTTGCCAGGACAATTGACATTGGCAATTTAAGGATTAAAGTTCAGTGAGAGCTTCTTGTGCTGCAAGTATGCCTCTTCCATGCCCTCAGTGGAAACCACTGCCTTTACCTGTAGGCTCTGAGATCCCACGAACGCAATGGTAGAGGCAGTGGAGAAGGGAAGGACAGAGTCCACTGGTGAGTTTGATGTGGCTTACATGGGGCACATGGAAGGTGTGCAGCCCTGCACTGGCTTTTAATTCTAGACACTTTTTCTGTGAGATCAGCTGCTGGATGTTTGCAACAAAGAGTTAAGAGTAAAAAAAGTGACAGCCGGTCTATCAGGGAAAGAAGATACATACCAGTAGGGTGTTGTGTGCAATTTAAATGCTGTTATAAGGACGGAGTACTTTAAGAACATCTTTTGTCTTTACACTTCCATCTGTGTGATCTCTAGCTGCTTGGACACAGCAACGCTGAAAGTGTGTGAAAATTATTGTGCTGTGAATATCAGGTTGCACAGGGAAGAGGGTAGGTCAAGCAAATGTCTTCTGTCCTGGCATATCTTTCAATCTGAACTGGAGCTGGAAATGCTTTGCTGTAATGAGGGACTCTGCCACTTTGAAAGAATGTGATTATGCTGCCTATGTGTCTATGTGAATCACTAGTGTGTTTCATCTAGTTTAAAGACGGCAAAGGGCCTATAAAGGCCAGCACTGGCTTTTTGTCATAGGACTTTTTCTTTTCAAGGAGCTGCTGGATGTTTTGAAAAGGGTTTGAGATCTGCGAGAGTGCAAGATGGTACATAGAGCTTGAGAGAGAGTGCATATCTCCATGGAGTTGGATGCAGTTCAGTAGGTGCAAGTTACATGTCAAGCAACTGATCGCATAGAAAAGGTTCTAAAAAGAAGAGGCTGTGCTGAAATTGCCTTTTCTTTTGCAGCCTATAAACTGCACAGTCCACAATGAAATGATTCCTCTTTCTTCTCCACTACATGAAGGATCACAATTTGTCAGTCTCCAAGAGCCAGCATCCACAGCGGAGCTCTTCCCTGCTCTGCCCTCACATAAATTGGGTGGAAAAAAACCCACAAAAACCCAAAGACCACAAGCGCTTGGCTTTTCCTTGGGCACAGTCAGCGCTCATAGAAACAACCACACGATGGCGGTGTCGACTCGCAAAAGAAGGAAACGCACCCAGACCAGAGAGAAACCACCTTCAGGACGAAGCCAAGTAGGAAACGTCCCTGCTCTCAAATCAACTGTGTCAGGACAAAAAGAGTTCACTGATCTTCCCCTTCCAAGTGCACACTTTTCTTTCCACCAGACTCAAAGGGCAACACAAACTCTTCTGCCCTAACAAACCTTTTCACTCTCTCAAGAGTCCGCTAACTAACTTCAAAACATTTGCCATAAACAGAGCTCACTGAAGGGCCAGCTGAGAAAGCTCTTTGCCGCCTACAATTTCAACTGCACCAATCAAACTATGAACACACACCCTGCTATCGGCACTTTCCTTCTCACCTCTAGGTACCATCCTAAGCTTTCAGTCTCAGCTGAACAGTACCAGAGACTGCTCACACACTAAGGCGGCAAGGACAAAATGCTCAACACCTTGGCATCTGCATTCCTGCTGTCAGTTCAACAGCTCAAACCCATAGAACTGCCTATTGGGAAAAGCCTTTAAATTCACTGAGACCACCCAAAGTGCCCATCCAAACTTGCTTTATTTTCTGAAGAGAAGAATTAGAAGTCCATCTCCAAAGAAACGGCATCCCCTCCTCCAAAACCCAAAATTGCCTGGCTCTACCAAGAGCTTCCTTGCTTTGCTTTGCCTTGCCTTGCCTACCACTCTTTGCCTTGTCTTCCATGCAGACAAGGCAATGCAAATCAAGTGTAGGCAATTGTAGGCAAGTCAAGGGAGAAGTTGGCAAGGCTGAAGCTATGAGGGGAAAGCAAATGGGGTGGTAGGTGAGAGAAGGCCTAGAAGTTCTAGGCGAGGCTGGGCATAGGAAGGTAAGTCAAGTAATGGGCAAGCCAGGCAGAAACAGGAAGAACTAAGCAAGGCAAGAGGAGGAAAGAAGTAGGCAGGTCAAGCATGGGGCATGGGCAAGCAAGAGAATGCAAAGCAATGGAGGTTTACCAGTGCAAGGCAAGGAAACTGCTGGGTTGCCAAGGCAGGGCAGGTGTCAGATACATTCAAGGAATGCTGGTACACAAAAGTGGCCAGGACAGACTGCATTGTGTGGCCTTGATCTTGCATGGACCATCTCTAATCCGCACCTAAAGCACTTGGGTTACCTTCTCCTGCTTCCCTTCATATGCAAAAGAACTGTCATTCTGGTCCTGAAGTCTGAGGGTAAAACATGAATTTTGTGTCCAAAATTCAAGACATGTTGGGATAGATGCCAGAACAAAGCTGCCAGGACAGATGGGTATGCTTGCATGTGACCTTCTCTGGGCTTCCTCTCATATGCTCCTGGAGGTTTGTGAAAGCCTTGAGAATCCTAGGAGGAGCAGGCAGCGCAAGGCAAGTTGAAGAAATGCCACAAAAAAGAGGGGTATTGAATTCCAGGTAGGGGAGGGGTGAGCAAGGTAATTCAAGGCAAGAGAGAGGTTCAAGGGCAAGGCAAGAAAAGTGGTAGCTTTGCCAGGCAAGACAGAGGAGAGGCAAGCAAAGCAATGACAGTCCTAGAAGGAGAAGGAAATGAAAGATTGGAGCTGGACAAAGGGGAAGAAAACTGGAAAAACTGAAAAGAAGGATGGGTGAGAAAGTTAATGCAAGGCACTGGATTAGTAGGAAGGGCAAAGGAAGGACATGGATGGGTCAGGAAGGCAGAGGAAAGGAATGGTCAGAAAAGACAAGGAAATGCAAGGTTGGGTAGAAAAGCAAGGTAATGTAGGGGAAAGGTAGGCAACGCAATGGGTATCTTAAGAGGAAAAGCCCATGCATGGCAAGGCCAAAAGAAAAGCAGTAGAGAAGTCAAATGAGTGCAGCTGAGAAAGAAATAAAGTGCATAGCTCCAGTGTGTGTGCGTGTATGTGTATGAAGTTTGCAGGATGTAAAGCAAAGAGAGTTGTCAATTGATTGCATAGTGAAGGGACGTTTTTGAATGTAAGTGGAAAGGTCCAACCAACCTTTTAGTCCTGGAAAATCTGTGTATGCAAGATGTAGCCAGAAAATTGTCAGTTTAGCTTCAGACTGCAAGCAATACACAGAATGTGACAGTGTGAATAGCTGAGCAGGAAAGCACGTAGCATCAGCATGTTCTGATGTTTTGTCTGTGTGAGAAGGAGATGGACATGTGGGACTCCGGCAATATGACACTAGGCTCAGCTGATAAGCAAAGTGCGATGCTTCAGTGAGCACTCTGAAAATGAAAGGCTGCATAAAAAGGTGAGGGGGCAGCTCAGCGAAAGCTTTTTGTCTAGTCACATGACTTGTTTGAAGTGGAACTGTTGTTTGGTTTCGCTAAGGATACTTATTGGTGGACCACTTTGCCAAGGTGGAATGCACCTCAATGCACACACACTCTGGATGGCATATACAATTTATAGACCTTACAAATTAGCATATCTAACAAGGATGCCCCAGTTGGAGGCCAGGATGAATGGTGTGATATTCCCCCATTGGTGAAATTCCCCTCCTCATGGGCCAAATATCTGTTTTACAGGATACATTCTAGAAAATATCTTGGTTCCCAAGATAGCATAGGGTTTTCTGGCCTCCTACTATGAGGCCTTTAGGATGTTTGGTCTCCTGGCCTAACAGAATATTAAGTCTATGCTACGTTATCAGACTTAAGGAATTACAACTATGTATACTAAGAGTACTGAGGCTACATAAAAGTTATATAAAAGGTATAGAAAAGAAAAGGCAAGAAATCATCTTGGTATCAGTTACACAGCTGATCTCATCATCACCATCTGCCTAATGGAACTCAACAGACCATTGTAACAACCTGGAATCTCATGGATCCAAGGCTCTACTTTGGCAAAGTGGGGCCCCCATGAGCCACAGGTGCTACTGAGACATTGCCAGGCCTCGTAGAAATAAGACTCCATTATTGCACAGCAAGGCCTCATGGCACCTGGGAGTGTGGCAATGGAATCTGACAGAAGCAAGTGTCCATTGCGACATAGCAGGGCCTCATGGCACCCAAGAGACCATTGTGATGTAATGCAAGCTCTAGGAACCAAGTGTCAACTGCAAACAACAGGACCTCCTTGAAGCCAGGTGCTATTGGGATATTTTCAGGGGAGGTGGAACTCAGTATCCATTGTTGTTGGGGGTTAGATGGCCTTCCTTTTGTCCCCTCTCACCTATTGGAATTTTTCCCCATTAGCTGAGGGGAAACCTGATGGCTGTACTTCTTGGTGCTTGATAAAGACAAAGAATCAGCTGGGCCCAGCAGGGAAGGAAGAGGGAGGCAGGAAAAAAGGAGGGTGGAAGCAGTTTAGGGGCTAGCTGGGGTCTTTTTTTTCTTTGGCTGGAGAGTGGGACACACGCTTGGAGATATTTCTGCTGGGGGAAGAGGATTTCGCCATCACCCAGACAGAGCAACTGTTTCCTTCTCTTCTTTGTTTCTGGGCCTCACACCCTCTGTCTTGCCAGGATGTGGTGCAGTGCCAGCTGCCACCACCGAGCTGCTGAATACATCTCATCCACCGGCCTGGGACTTTCTGCTCATCCCCGCTGCTTCCAGTGAGATGTTTTCCTCAGAGCCCTGCAGAAGCTCCAGGACTGATTGCCTGCAGAGGTGTTTGTGAGGCACAGCCTCTCCTCCACCTTTCCCATCTCAGCCGAGAAGGCTGCCATAGGGTCCCTGTTTCTGTTTTGCTGTTAATACTGCAGTCATTGTTGTTTGTTTGCCTTATTATGCATATTAGTAAAGTAATTCTGTGCTCCATTAGGCCCTGTTATTCCTATCCCCATATCTCTGCCTGAGAGCCTCGTTTTCAAAATATAATAATTTGGAGGGAGTGGGGGGGGTTTGCAATTTTTTTCTTTTTCATTTCAAAGGAGATTCCTGCCTTCCTTAGCAGATACCTCTGTTCCAAACCAAGACAATTGTGAATCCAGTGTCCATTGTTGCACAGCACATGGAAACATGGAGACCATTGTGACACAATGGAATCTCATGGAACCAAGTGTCAGTTATGAACACAGCATGGAGTCATGGAACCCAGGGGAGTCACTGGGAGTGAGTCATTGCTCATGGAAGCAAGAGGGTCATTGTGACACAGGGTGGCCTCTTGGAACCCAGAACTTTGTGGGGGAATGGATTGCCATGGAACTAAGTATCATGTGTCAAAACAGTGGGGCCTCATAGAACACAAATTACAATTGTGACTCCATGGATCCTCATAGAAAAAATTGTCGCTTATAAGACAGCAGGGCATGATGGAGCACAGGTGCTACTGTGACATTGCCGCTGCAGAAAAAAGCAAGTGTCCGTTATGACACAGCAAGGCCTAATGAAGCACAGAAGACTGTTGTGTCACAAGGGAATCTCAAGACACCAAGGCTCTATTATTGTGACACAGAGGGCCATCATGGAATGAAGGTAACCATTGGGAGTCAATAATATCTCATGGAAAAAAGAGCAACATTGGATATCCAGTCTCATTAACATCTCATTTGCATATCCAGGATGGCCCCACCCCTTTCATTTCAGCCCAAGAGCCCAAAAATTCACTTCAAAATCCACCAAGACCCCAAAACTTCCTCTCCATCTGGCTCTCCTGCACCTTTTTGTGTCTATTTGCATCTTACCAGCATATTCCAGATGGTCATGCCTTTTTATTTGACTCCACACCCTTGCATTTCACCCCCAAACTCTTCTCCTTAATGTCCCAAAAATCTCCCCAAAATCACATTTAACCCTCTGGACACCCTTGACATGGCCCTCATTTGCTTATCGTCTCATTAGCATTTCATTAGAATAACAAGGATAGCTCCATCCCCTCTAATTTTACCCCCTAAAAATTCCCTCCAAACTGCCACATTAAATGGACAGGATGGCGTCCTCTCTTAGAATGAGAGGGGCGCTGCTTGTTCCATGTGGTGTCACTGTCTCCTGGCAAATAGCAGCTGCCTCCTCCAGGCTATAGGTAGCTACCACCCTGCAGGCAGGGGGATGGCTCAGGCAGCTCTGCTGGCTGGTCTTCTCCAATGCTTTTCTGTTTTCCTCCACTTCCCTGGGCCTGAGAAGAGCAGCAAGAGCACAGGGAGGTGGTGGAATGCAGGGCACAGTGCAGGGATCCTCTCACAGAAGGGGAGAGGTGCAGCAAGAGCATTTTGGAGGCATCATTTGCCACTGCATATTGGTGTCTGCCTGGGTCCCGTTTGTCTCCGGTGCAGTTGATACCACAGCCTGGAAAGACTGCAAAATATCGCGCTGGGGTGGCATTGGTGTCAGGATTGCATGCAGGCAGCCAACTAGATGAAGCCAGGTCCTTGTTTTCCCACCATTTTTTGTCCCTACACAGGCCCCTGCACACACTGCCGCCATCTTTAGAAGGTCAAGCAAGCCATGTGCCAAGCTGGTGTCTTGGGTGTGACCTCATGTGACTTCTGCCCTTTTTCACCACTGTCTTTGGTGGTGGCAGAAGTCATATCTGGTGAAGTTGCCATCTTTGTTGTGATACCATTAAGGCCCCTGCTCCTCACAAAGGCGTCTGTCTAGTCGGCTGCCTGAACATGTGCTCTCAGCATGATTTTCCATTGTCTTTCCTGGCCTGAGGACACAGGTAGTTGCGTGAGCAGCAGCAGGCAGTTTGGGCAATGTCTCTGCTGCAGTCTTGCCGTGGCCACCATCTTGAGTGTGCCTGAAGCTTGACCAAGCTCCTACAGAGTCCTTGAACATGGTCGCTTCTGCCATTTTGAGAGGGGCATGTGCAGGGAGGCAGTCCTGTTCTGATCCTGTTCAGCTGCTCGCTGCCCCTGGCCCATGGCTTGCTGCCACCTGCACCTCTGCTGCCTACCAAAACTGGTCCCTCCTGGCCTCACTCAGGGCTGTCATTCTCAGTCACCGCCCTGCATGGCAGCTGCTACTTGCAGCACAGCACCGTGGCCCCCATGTTTAAGCCCGGCTGTGTTCCTTTGCACTCCTTCACCCCTCCCCTCTATTTACAGACAGTGCCTTGCTCACTCCTGCCTCTTGCCCTTCCCACGCACAGCAGCTGCAGAGCCCGCCACTGTTGTCCCTGGCCCCAGTCACCCATTGGGGAGGGGCAGGGCGCTGGCGAAGCGGACAGTGGCAGTACCGCTCTCTGTCAACAAGGCAGCAGCATTGCTTCTGAGCTAAGCCAAGACCTTTGGGGACCAGCAGGGGAAGGAGGCAAAAGTTGCCAGAGAGCCCTTTCTTTTCCCTTCAGCCACAGCATCTGTTCTTATGATTTCATGGCACTTGATTGGTTCATTCCTAGATAAAATCCTTATGGCATGATTTTCAAAACAACTACCCATCTCTAGTCAGTTTCCTACATACCTCTATACAATAGTGGATAGAGAGAAGGTTTCTTTCCAAATTAATTTGGAAATTCCTATAAATTCCTATTCTTTGCCAGTACCTAAAAAACAAAAAAACTTGACAGGTTTTAGGATTCTACACCCACCTTTTTCTGTGAATTTTCTAGCAACTCTAAGTCCCTCTGGGGGAGGGCAACCCAGCATGACCTTTCCTCATTCCCCACTCATCTGCAACATGGCTCTCTCTACTAGGGATATTGGGGTATCCCAAATGACATCAGAGCCCCTGAGTCTCCACCTCCTCCCCCTCAGCCTTTCCTCCTCACCTCCAGGGAAGGCACAGAACAAGACAAACTGCCCTGGACAGCAGCATGGCACTTTATTCAAGCCCCTTCTATGTGTACATCCCCCTCAAAAGGGAGTCTAATGCAACAAGAAAGGGAGAAGACCCCAGAAGGGTTGAACTTCCTCCCCAGCCCCACTGTCATAGGCAAGGGGCAGAAGGAGGGAATGGCAGCAGAGAGGACACAGGAAGAAAAGGAAGACCGAGGAGCAGGATGAAATTAAAAAAACAAAACCAATAAAACCATGGATAAGCAGCATGACAGAAAGGGATTAAAAAAGAACAGGGACAAGAAACAAGACACAAGGATTACTAGCTGGCCTGACCCCAAAACCTCCTCATCTGCTTTAGAGGTAATCAGCTAGAGCCTCGAGCAAGGCTGTTTGCATGAGAACCGCTTCCAAAGTGAAGTAGAAGAAAGAGATGGGGTTTTGTACTCAATTTCTTATAGAGGTTTAATTGCATCAGGAATTTAGAAATTCCTGATAAAAAAGTCAAGGAGGATACTGGGAACCCATCTTTTATCTCTGTTGGGTCAGGGTGGGTCAAAGGTGACAACCAATAACAAACACAGAATTAACATGAACTTGAGAAGCATGCTAGCTGGTAGCTCCTAAAAGCTATCTTCTCTCCAGGGGAGGATATGAGAACCACTAGCTGAGGCAATGCCCCCCACAAAGGATCCAGTGGGAAACTGGCTCAGGCAGAACCAGTCATTGAGGATAAGAAAGGAACACAAGTGAGGCATGCAGAAGGACAGAGAAAAAGACAGAGTGCTAAAGACATGGCAAGGACAGAGGGCTACAAAGAGTGAAATAAGGACCCAGAGAGGAAATGGCACGTGGTACATGCTGCTGGGGGGGAAGATGAACAATGCACAGCACAGGGATGGAGACAAGAGAGGCATGGCCAGCAGGACAGAGGCGAACCATGAGAAGGGTACAATGAGGGAGGAAGACTGGGCAGCAGGTGCAGATGGGTACAGGCAAAAGGACAGTAAGAGGGACAAAGAAATACAGTTGCGCTGCAAGACAAGGGAAAAAAAAGAGGAAGAAAGAGGAAAGATAAAGATACAGGCATGGAGGGAAGGAGGCAAAAAAGCGAGTCAGAACAGGAAGAGCAATTGAGCAACATTTATTAAATAAATATTGAGGATTTATTTCTTCAAAGAAAAAGAAGAACAAGAGAGAGTGAAGTAGTGAAAGGGAATGGGAGGAAGAGTACACAGGATAAGAAAGGAATACAAGATGCATCTATACAGGTATCATCAGCAAAAAGAACCAGGCATTATTCTTTTGGATTTGCCACTTGGAACTTCTCAGCACAAAGCCGATGCACATCTTCAGTAGTGATATCTGGCCCTACCAGCAAAGTCTTTATTGGACAGCTGCAGGTAACTTCCCAGAATGCATCATCAAGGTGGCGCTGTGGAACAGGAAAGCAAACATCAGGAACACAAAAAACCCTCACCCTCTGAAAACTGTCAGCAATAAAAAGCAAGCCTCTCAAGCAAGCTGAAGCAAGCTTCAGCTGTCAAATATGCCTTGGCGAAACCTGTGGACAATCCTGTAAAGCTGTAGTCTGGTGTCTAAGCCTGGCCTAATCCAGCTTCACAGGACACTATTTCATATTTTTTTTCTTCAGAAAGAAATTTTACTCTGCACCATTTGAGTAAATGCACATGATCTACAGCTCATGTCACCAAAACTGCAAGAAAACAAAAAACTCTGCAGCAACATGTTTTCATATTAAAGAATCAATGCATGATTTTCTTCTGGCCAGGATGTGCAACAGGAATCATTTAATCCACGCATTGCTCAGCTCATGCAGAGAAAATCATTCCAACCCAGGATTTTTACTGGCTTTTTCACAGACTTAGGCAGTTAAAATTACCCAAAGCAGTGCACTGGTTCTGTGTTCCTTAGTCCTGACTTACACAGTCCTAGTTTGCTTTCCTCATTTACGGTAAGGTTGCCATCTTTGTTGTAGTACCCTTAAGGTCCCCTCCTCCTCACAAAGGTGTTTGTCTAGTCTGCTGCCTGAACCCGGCCCCAATGCTCTCAGTGTGATTTTCCACCGCCTTTCCTGGCTTGAGAACACAGGTGGATGGGTCAGTGGTGCTGGAGCTGGGCAGCAGCTGCAAAAGCGGCAGCAGGCAGCAGTGGCGGTATCTCTGTTGCAGCTGTTATTTTAAATGTGGCTGGAGCTTGACCCGGCTCCAGCAGGGTCCTTGCACATGGTTTCTTCCACTATCTTGACAGAAGAAAGTGCGCGGGCAGCTGTGTTCTGACCCTGCTTGCTTGTCTGCTGCCCGCGGCCCGCGCCTCTGCCAGTACTTTTCTGTGCCCACAATACAGCAGCACTGCCACGCTTCCCATGTTTGCCAGCCACAGAGTCCCGTCGCTGTCCGGCATCACTCAGCGGCGAGGGGCAGGGCGCTGATGAGGGGCACAGCGGCAGTACTGCTCTCTGTCCACAAGGCGGCAGCACACTTTAGGAGAAGGCAGAGAACAGAAAGAAAAAAGACTTGTCCAATCCCCTTAAAACCCCCCTAAATCCTCTTAAAATACATGCCCAAAAAAACCCCAACCAAAACTGAAAAAACCCTGCCACTAACCAAATTACAACCCAAAACCCCACATCTTCTAAATTCATTAACCTAACACATCAAAACCACAAAATTATAAAACCTTAGACAACGCTAGTACGCAGCACACACTAATCCCATCACAGTATAGCAAAGAAGACTCCTATTTCTATTGCTAGCATAACAAGAAAATCACAAAATATAACCCTATTAAAACCTAAACCTAACTAAAAATAAATTAAAACACCATCCCATTATAACTAGCCCCAAACACTCACGTTCAAAACAAACTTCTTCCAAAACAAATATTTCAGAAACCTCAAAACACTCCAACATTTGTAAAAACTACTATAAAAACAAAAAACCATTATACAATCAAACACTTTACCTTAACTATCAAAAAACCCATTTGCAAGAAAGCTTCTAAGAGCAAAACCAACAAATACCAATTACCACCTCAACAATGCACCACCACGAATACCAAACAACTCAACATACTATAATTCCCATCCACAAAATAATCCATAAGATAAAAAAAACAAAAAACAATCAACAAAACTCACTCGCCCTTCAACAATGCTGTTTAACCTATATACAAACCTAAAAAAATATAAAAATTGACTATATCATACCTTAAATACAATAACTCCACCACTAAGAATTACTGGACCAAACATATTAAAACTCCAATACAAACTAAAATCCAGATCAACAAAATAATACAATACTGTTGCCATTATCAATACATTTTGCTCCATTCCTCTAACAACAAAATACAAACCTCAGTTTACCCTCACCTTCACCTAAAAAAATACAATGCACCTTAAACCAACTAACCCAAAAATAAAAACATAATCCTACCATCTACCATAAGCTAATCCAAACTACACTAAAAGAATAATCTCCAAAATATATACATCAGAATCATTATATAAAAAACATGACAACAAAAATATTTAAGAAAAAAATTATCCAAATTATCTTTAAAAACCAAATTTACCATCAAAAAAACAAAATTAAAAGACCTACTCAAAAAATTCAGTCCCCAAAAAACAGTAACAAACATCAAAATCCCACTAAAATCATCATCAAAATCATGGTATCTCCAATGATGATCAAACAACCTCTACAAACTTTCCTAAATACCATAAACTTTAAAAAGATGTATATTCCTAAATAAAAGCAAATTATAAATCCTGCCTACCTAATAATCAAAATCATCCAAATTTTCAGGAAAGTCCTTGTTATACGTAGATATTAAAAAATTGGGTCCCGAAAA
>VWYI01015615.1:5687-39886 GCA_013399455.1 Anthoscopus minutus
AAAAGATATACTCTATTATTTAAATATTATTTAAAAATATTACTTCCCACCTCCTAATTCAGCTTTGACAGTCATTTTTAATACACTGCTCTAACACCTTTCAGTGGCATCACTGCAATGGATAATCTGGGATGACAAGAAAATGCCTCGAGCTTTTCCTGGGCTTCAGGTTTGGGTTTCCAACCAAAACCCTGGGATTTGGTTAAAATAACACAGACACAACATTCTGGACAACTCCTTTCTTTAATGGCCTAAACCCCTAAAACTTTCCCTGCACATCAGACAGAAGAGCTGGTGCTCTGGATGTTTTGACAAATTATTCTAAATACAGAGATAACAAAAAATAAAAGCTGTTTTCTACATTGGTTTAAAAAAAAAAAACAAACCCCACTTTGTGCCCTTGTAATGGATACAGAAAGAGATTTGCACAAACAGAATCTGATTTCAAAGTCTGAATGCCCCCAAATTTTCCCATCAAATCTCTGGGCACACTTTCATGTCTAAATAATGTGCTGTCAAGAGATGCTGCAGGAGCCTTTACAGCTGGGAAAAAAAAAACAAACAACATTATTGCTCCTATGAAAACAAACTTGCCTGTTTCCAGGGGAAAAATTTCCTAGGCTTTCTCAAGCCTGCCCATTTCATGTGCATTTTTTGCTCTGCCAAGTGTCCCAGCTCTCTTCTGGAGGGGGAGAAGCAGAAAAGGTCTCTCCCTCTGCAGAAAAGGTACCCCAAGAACACAAGGTTGGTCACCTCCCCACACAGAGCTTCCCTGCAGGGCTTCCTGGCACACCCAGCTTAAAAAAAACCTCCAAATCTCTCTTCTCATCACACACTCCTTGACAGCAAGCTGGGATGAGGGTGCACTGAGGCATCCAAAGGAAAACGTGGCTCTTCCTGGAGAGAAAAGCTTTAAATCCTTTGCTCCCTAAGTGCAGAGATCATTGGTTTCATATTCTGACCTTAATCTGGTGTTTGTTGGGGCCGGGCTTGCTCACCCTCCCGTGCCTGTGAGTGGCACAAGGGCACATGCCAGTGCCACAGAGGGGGATCTGCAGTGCCACAGGGCCACAGGCACGGCCTGGGTGAGGAGCACAAAGCCCAGGAGCGCTCAGCCCTACCTGGAGAGCCTCCTCAGGTGCTCTGTGAACCCAAAAACATCCGCAGAG
The DNA here is from genome assembly GCA_013399455.1 of Anthoscopus minutus. Lineage (NCBI taxonomy): Eukaryota > Metazoa > Chordata > Aves > Passeriformes > Paridae > Anthoscopus > Anthoscopus minutus. Next base: position 6,857 of record VWYI01015615.1, read on the forward strand.
GTGCCCACCACGTCAATGTGGGCGTCACAAGGGAGCAGCAGCACTCCAGGGTAGCTGGGTTTCAGCCTCTCACAGAGCTGTTTGTACCTCTGCCTCTCCCCTCTGCTGTGCTCCCCGAGGCTGATCCTTTCCTTCCGTAAAATCTTCTGCAGTTCCAGGGAGCAGCTCTCAATGGTTTTCTTGGCCCTCGAGGCGTGTGCAGCCTCCCTGCCAGCACTCTCAATGCACACCGTGGTGATGTCACCGTCAGTGACGCCAGAAATGACAACACCATTTGCCTGGAATGTTTTGGGGTGAAAGCACCTCATGTACTGATAGATATCCGTGTCCAGAACCAGCACCTGCTTTTCCCAAAGGGAATTCCTCATCTCCGTGGCACCTCCGCGCTCCTGCAGCTTCCTCCTCGGCCTCTGATGGGATTTCCCCTCTCTTTTGTCTTCCCCTGAGAGGGATTTTGCCTTTGACAGGAGGAATTCTCTCAGCACTCTGAGCGCTGGGAAGGAGCCTTGCACAGCGATTTGCCCGTCAGGCTGCAAAGGCCCAAAACTCAAAGCCGGGCTCTGCTTCTTCATCTCTTCCAGCAAATCTTCCAGAGCAAAGTGATCTCGGAAAGCAGCCACGCTGAGGGTGGCTGTGACACAGAGGAAGGCCTGGAAGGGAGAATGGGAGAAGTTAAGGAGTGGTCAAGAAGGCACAGAGCACAGGGAGATGGATTAGGGAGGAGCTCACGTTGTCGCAGTAGCGGGTCACGGTCAGGGGGTAGCTCCTGGACAGCCTCTTGTCCTGCAGGAGATGCTGCTCCTTCTTCAGAACGCTGTCCACAACTGAAAACAAACCCACACTCACGTGTTGAGCAGTGGAACTGTCACCTCCAGCCTGCTGGAACCCTTCGTGCACCCAAACACGTGCAGGCTGCTCAGCACCCTCACCTAATATTTTATGTATTACTCCAAACTGCTCAGAGAGACACGAGCCCGTCTCCCTGGCACATTAATTGGCAGAGATTTATCCCCCAGAGCCTGCCTACAAAAATAATAACGCTATTCATGGCATCAATTTGTTCCTGCAAAACAAACACAACGCTTTGCATGACGAGTGAGTCATTACTTCAACGAGCAGGAATAAAATCCTGAAACTTGGCCTGATTACCAGAGAGGCTTCAGCCTCTCAGCTCTGTAAAATGCCAATTTAAAATCATTTGGCTTGGCATCAGCATTCTGGGGCTGATTCTTTGGGGGATGGCTGCACTTTAAAGCAAGAACATAAATACCTTCTTGATCCTCAAAGGTTATGTAGGCAACTCCTTTATTCCGTGTGGGATACGTGACCTCCTCCACATCCCCGCCGTTATTCCTGGACCTTTGGAAGTGGATGGTGAGGATGTCAGCCATGACATCATCCTGCAGGAGGCCAGCTGGGACACCAGCAATGACAATTGTCCTCGTGGGTCTGGCAGCTCGGCCCGTGGCCTGTGCAGAGATGGCACACGGTAAATGCAGCAGGGAGCTCCCAGGTTCCCACCCCTGGAGAGAACTCCCCCTCCCTTTGCAATGTGCACTTAGGGGTTAATTAATGCTGCTCAATCAGATCTCAGTGCCTGCCAGGCTGCCTCAGGCGCCTGCATGACTGTGCACTAAAAAAATGGTTTTAAATGCCATTTAAACCCTCTCAGTATCTTCTTAAAGCAGTAAAAATGAGCATTAAATTTGAGTTTCTCAGCTGACAATGTATTTCCCTCTGATTCTAATACTCAAAATTAGAAAAGAATGAAAAATCGTAACTGCACGTGGCGCCCAGCAAGGATTCCTTGCAGAGTGGAAAGAGCAGATTCCTTGTGAAATTCAGGAGAGCTGGGATCTCAGGCTGTGCTGTGACCCAGCTCTCTCCGTTTACTACATGGATAACCTCGTTAAATTGGGAGAACATCATCCCAGCCAGCCCAGACTGGCAGAGCATGAACCAACCAGCCACACACACGATTTCCACCAGAGCCAAACCCCCAGGAGCAAACACAAACCCCATCCCAGGCAGGATTTGCATCCACGTGTCCTTTGGAAGAGCAGATTTTCCTTCCATTCTTATTACATGGACACAGACAGTAACATTTCACTGGGAATATCACGGCAAAATCCCTGCAAATCGTGGAGCACTGACTGAATTTAGCAACAGTTCGCCGACTTTTTGGAAGAAAGGAGATAAATTTGGTTTGTCTGCATGGCAGTGTTTGCAGGAAGGAGTTGTCAGTAACCACACTCGAGGTCAGTCACTCCATCTGAATTCATTAAACTTCTCTTAAGTTTCTTTTTCTGGGCCTGGGCTGCCTAAAATACGATCCCAGCTCCAGCCCCAGAGCAGAATGTGCTGCTGAGTGAGTGATGTCCGTCCAAAATCCTGGCGACCACCAGGAGACAAACCCAGCGAGAGGCTCCGCAATCTCCTTTTATCCCCCACCAAATTTCCAGAGCCAGGAGCTTTTAATTAATTACAGTAGCCAATTATCCAGGCGGCGAAGCTCGTGCGAGAGCAAGTCCCCGCTGTAAGGAGGCAGCACGGAGGGAATACAAACTGGGATTTTCTCACGCCTGGCACAGCCGGAGCTCAGCTCAGCTGCCAGACAGCCCTCGCACCTTCCCAGCTGGTGTTTGGGAGCAACACTCGGGCCTGCTAGTGGGGTTAGGGGAAAAAAAAAAACCCCAAGAACACAAGGTTTGTGCTGAATCACTCCCGACACGCGTCTGTGCCGAGCAGCTGCTCCCGGGCAGGGATGGGCGCTGCGGGAGGGGCCGGGAATGGGGCGGGAGGCAGGGATGGGGCAGCAGCTCTGGGGACAGCCGGGTCCTGCTGGGGCTTCCCGGCACATCCCAGAGCGGTTCGGGCTGGGACGGACCTTCAATCCCATCAGTGCCACCATGCAGTGCCACCTTCCACTGTCCAGGCTGCTCCAAACCCCGTCCCACCTGACCTTGGGCACTTCCAGGGGCAGCCACAGCTGCTCCGGGAATTCCAGCCCAGCCAGGAATTCCCAATTCCCAAGATCCCATCCAGCCCTGCCCTCTGGCACTGGGAGCCATTCCCTGGCTCCTGTCCCTCTGTCCTTTGTCCCCAGTCCCTCTCCTGCTCCCTTTTCCACCCTTTTCCCCCAGCTCCTCCCGACCCTGCCCCTCGCGGTCCCCGCTCCCCCGAGCCCCGGCACTTGCCATGGCCGCTCCCACGGGACGGGATCGCAGCGGGCACGGATCCCACGGGACGGGATGGCAGCGGGCACGGATCCCACGGGACGGGATCGCAGCGGACACGGATCCCACGGGACGGGATCGCAGCGGGCACGGATCCCACGGGACGGGATGGCAGCGGGCACGGATCCCACGGGACGGGATCGCAGCGGGCACGGATCCCTGCGGGAAGGGCCCGGAACGAGCGGGCCCGGCGGGGAAACGAAAGCGAAAGCGGCGGGGCCGCCCCTCCGGCCGCCTCCACCCCGCGGGGACGCAGCGCGGCCGCGCCCGCCCTTCCCGGCTGGAATTGCGGAGCTGGGAACCGACACAGGGACACGCGGGGACAGCGACACGTAGAGAGAGGGACACTCGTGGAGAGGGACACGCGAGGACAGGGACACACATGGAGAGGAACATGCAGGAAAAGGGACACGGACGGGGACACGCATGGAGAAGGGACACGCAGGGAAAGGGACACACATGGACGGGCATGCAGGGACAGGGACAAGCATGGACAGGGACACACATGGATAGGGACACGCAGAGACAGGGACAAGCATGGACAGGGACACACATGGATAGGGACATGCAGGGACAGGGACAAGCATNGACACACATGGATAGGGACACGCAGGGACAGGGACACGCAGGGACAGGGACACATGGAGAGGGTCACATGGAGAGCGACATGCAGGGACAAGGACATGCAGGGAACAGGGACACATGGAGAAGGACATTCATGGAGAAGGATACACAAGGACAGGGACACGCAGAGACAGGGAGACATGGAGAGAGGGACATGCATGGACAGGGACACAAGGGGACAGGGACACACGGGGACAGGACACGCAGGGACAGGGATACACGGGGACAGGGACACGCAGGGACAGGGACACGCAGAGACAGGGACAAGCATGGACAGGGACACACATGGATAGGGACATGCAGGGACAGGGACAAGCATGGATAGGGACACGCAGAGACAGGGACANGGGGACAGGGATACACAGGGACAGGGATACACAGGGACAAGGACACGGAGGAACAGGGACACGGAGGGACAGGGAACACTTCCAGGGATCCAGGGGCAGCCACAGCTGCTCTCGGTACCCTGTGCCCGCCCTCCCGGTCAGGAATTCCTTCCCAAGGTCCCACGTGGCCGGGGACATCCCCAAAGGCTGCGCTTGCACAGCTCCCGTGGCCCCAGAGCCCCGCGCTGGGTGAAAGCTGCAGCTGGGAAATGTCCCCGTGTGTCACTTGGGTACAAAAACCTCCCAGGCCGAGAGAAAGTCACCCCAGCGGGGAGGAAAAGGGCGACTGACATTTAGAGAAACATCACTGATGCCTTATTTTTCATTCTTAAAACCAGTCTCCAGCCTTTAAAGCACCACTGCTGGTTTAAAATGTAACAGGGTAATCATCACAAGCCATAATTCATCAGGGACAAAAGGAAGACATTCACAGACATTGCCTTGAAAATGTAAAAATCTGATTTATTTTCTGGGTTTTAAAACCTCCAGCTTTTCACTACTCCTTTTGAGTGGCACCTTATGAGAATTTTAAACTTTTTCCTTTTAAAGGATTTACTTCTCAGTATTTATCAGTGAGATACAGCTGAAATTCATGACACTCCTTTCTCAGTTTTTTTTCCCCTTTCTTTTTAAGGTGTCTGGTCTTACCAAGTTTTTGAGAGTGCAAAAGTGCACAATGTCCATAAATTCTTCAGCACTACTTTGTCTGAAGTAATTATTATTATTTTACAATGGTCAGGTAATCAATCCCTGCCTTTGCACTCCCTAAACAGCGAGAGGTGCTACAGTCACATGTATCTCACTTGACAGCAAATCCAAAATAAACTCTGGCGTTTGCAGCCTTTCAGTTTTCCATATTCAACTTTTATCCATTGCCAATTAACAGTTTGTCTGGAATAATAATGCCTGAGGTATTCTTGCAGTGCTCTGCTCAGTGCACTCTCCTTTCCCTACCTATCAAGATGTCAAATAAAAAGAAATTATTTTCTATGTCAGGCTCATGTGAGTTTGGAGTTAAGATTGTTGGGGCCAAACCATTTCAGCCCCTAAGGGTGGCAAAAGTGCAAAGTCAGGGGAGGATTTGTCTTCCAAGGATGACAGCAGAAAAGAAAAAACATAAAAAAACATTCCTCCTTGGAAAATGACTCTCCAAACCCTCCCAGCCCCAGCCTGGGCTCACCAGATCCCTCAGGGCTGTTTCAAAACCAGGTACAGCACCAGCTCGATCTTTGACTGCAACAGTTGAAAATAACCAAAATCACAAACAAAAACGAGAAAAAATTTAATTGCAGAAACAAATATGAAAAGCAAACAATAAAAGCAGGTTATGAACAGGCAGAAGCTCAACAGCTACAGGCAGCAAATGTCAGGGCATTTTGTTAAGTGCAATTTCTTGGTTTTGCAACCCCCATCTTCTATTTTAACTCTATCACTGATTTGATAAGGTGGCTTTTGTGGAATTACAGGATTCTCTCAGATATTTGAGCTCTGGTGGCACTCAGCAACCTCAGCAGGACTGGAGTTGTGTCAGAGCCACCTTCTGAAACTGTCACTTCAACAAAGCAGGACTGTGAGGAGGCTTGGATTGGGATTAAATATGGTTTTTGGATCCAGAATGTAAGAAACCATCCTCTGATCCCACTCTGGAGTTATTTTAAAATCTGCAAGGTATAAAAAATGCAAAGTTGCAGAAAATCTGAGCTTGTGTTTCAGGGTCAGCACAGGCAGGGAGTTTTGCTGACTTCCTATGCAAAGTCAGTGCCATGAGAGAAACCAGAAAGGCACAGATGCCTCTTTTACAATAGCAATTTCATTTAGAACATTAAAGCACGATATCTACATAAATTCCTGTGCCTCTGAGGAACAAAACCTCAGAACTTCATGAGTCCCCTGTGATTTCTGAGGTGGCATTCCCAGTATCCTCCTCAAAGCAAACATAGGCTGCTCCTCTGGAGGTGAATTTGATTTTCTCTACCTCCCCACCACCGTTGCTTGGCTTTTGGAAGTGAATTTCAATCATGTCCTGCACACTTTCTTCATCCTCTTCCACCTCTGGGATTCCTTTCAGCAGAATGGTCTTCTTGGAAACCGTGCAGTATGGCTGGGGAGGAAAAGAACAAACCTGGATTAGGCAGCAGCTGTGCATTCCAAGGAACTGGGAGAGATGGGAATTAAATTCCTTGCTCAGGTGTGGCTGGGATCTTTGATGAGGTGAAGACTTTAGGTAGTGGAATTTTCTCTGGAAAAAGCAGGAATTCTGGATTCAGCTGACAATGGAGGGTCTGGAGGGGCCATGGAAGAGCAGCTGAGGGCACTTGGTTTGTTGGAGGAGACTGAGGAGACTCATCCCAGTCTGGAGCTTCCTCCTGAGGGACAGCTCCGATCTCTGCTCTCTGTGACCCAGGGAACAGCTGGAGCTGTGCCAGGGCAGGCTCAGGTTGGATTTCAGGGCAAGGTTCTTCTCCCAGATGATGCTGGGGCTCCCCAGGGAATGGGCACATTCCCAAGAGCTCCAGGAGCTGGGACAGCGCTCCAGGGATGCCCAGGGTGGGGTTTTGGGGTGTCTGGGCAGGGCCAGGGGCTGGATCCATGATCCCATGGGTCCCTCCCAGCTCAGGAGATTCCCTGATTTTGTGCCCACACCTTAACTGGTGTGTCCTGCACTCCTTAATGCACCCAAACTCTGGATCTGGGGATCTCTGATGGCTCCAGACAGCACCAGCCATAAAATCCCTGCCAGGACCTGCCCCACACCTGCAGAGAACCCTGCTGGGTGTGTCTTAATGCCTTAATTACAAAGGCCTAATTAAACACACAGTATTGACCTGGCCACCATCTACTCACAAAGCAGCAGGCAACTGGAGGGAGATGATGAGCCAGCTCTGTGTGACAGAGCCACAATTTGGGCTGAATGAAGGAGTGAAATCAAGGAATGAATGAGCAAATCTTGCATTTGCTGGGACTCTGGGATCCTGACAGAGCTTGGTGACTTTGGAGAATTTTGTGCTTCACCTCCCTCCCAAAGAGCCCAGCACAGGCAGGTGGGGAGTGCTGAGATAATTCCATCAAGGAAAGACAAGCACACCCTTTAAAAATAAATTACAGCTTCCACACATGAGCTCAGCAGCCTTTTTCACACTCACTGTAAAGTTCACACAAAAGGAGTGAAAATTCTGCCCATTCTCCTGTTTCCCACTTATCTGTCCATCAGCCTGGAGTAGATTCTTTTACCTGAAACTTCCTCAAGTGCCAATCAGAATCTGGGGAGACAGAAAGGATGAACCACCTTTCCTCTGCACAGAAAGGGTATTTAGTACATCCCACAAACTTGTAGCTTGCTGGAAGAGAATAAGGGAAAAAAAAACCCAACCCAGTTAATTATTTAATATCATTTAACCAATATTTTATAAACATTTCAAAGATCACTCATTTTTATGGGTGTAGAAACTGATGTAGGATGGCACATGTGTAGATTCTGCAAAAAGTTTATGTGGCACTTCCAAAAAAAAGTTTAAAAAGAGCAAGATCATTAAATGCCCCACAAAATCTCTGAAATAAATCTAAGGCAGCTGCTCTAAGTGGATGTGGCTCCACTGACCATGGAATTCCATCCATTTGGGCAATGCCTTTCCAACTTCACTGTCGTGCAACAGGAGCTAAAGTCAAACATTTTTCCTGGTTTTCTGTTTGCAATATGAGTGGTCTGGCAATGCAGAGGTAAAAAAACAAACAAACAGCTTTTTTGGAAAAGTTCTGAAAGCAAGCTCATGAGCTGGGAGCAGGTTGTGTTTGCTAAAAAAGGATGTAATGAAGAGCTGCTTTATTTCCCCACAGCTCTGAGGGATCCCCCCTGGGAAGGGCTGGCAACACTCAGTGCTTACCCCAGAGTGGAACCCAGGAGGGACAATCTGGCCCGAATTTGGATAAGGAAAGATTCCAGACTCTACCTCCAGGTTTGAGGAATGTGATGACAGCTGTCCCAGACCCCTTGTTGTAGGTCACATTTTCTATTTCTCCTCCTCCATCTGCCTGCTCAGTTTTGTAGAAATGCAGCTCAAGTTTGTCTCTTATCCAGTCTTCAGGAATGGGAAGCTCAGGGATTTCTGAAACATTGATCTTCTTTCCAGAGACAGTAACACAGAGCTAAAAACATCAAATTTTTGTGCATTTTGTGACTGGAAACACTGGGGGAAAAAAAAAAAAGAACCTACAGCTTTTAAAGAACTCAGATTTTTAGAGTTGCACATTTCAGTTGTTTACCTCGAAGTGGAATCCCATGTCAAGATCAAAAGGCTTGACTGTCACATTTGCTGTTCCATTGTCCAGGTTCACACAGTGCTTGCTCATCTTTGTCAGCCTCTGGGCAACTGGCAGGAACCACACAGGAAAAGCTTTGTTTAATCATTGTAAACATCAAATTATTGCCCAATTCTTAAATTCTTAAAAAAAAAATATCTCCTTTTGCATCAGTAGAGGAGAAATAAATAATAATTAGGCAACCAGATCCCAAGCATTCATGTCTATTGCCATAAGATCTCTGTGGTTTTATGTAGGCTAAATAAGATAGCAACAAAATATTGTATCAACTTTAATAACAATGAACAATGAACAAATAAGATAGCAACAAAATATTGAATCGACTTTAATAACAATGAACAACAAACAGCATTATTTAAAATAATACACAATAAACACAGCAAACATGTTATTAATTCTACATATAAAAATAGATTTTGAGTGGGAACAGTAAAACTTTTAAGCTGTCAGGAGATGCTCTTATTGTATAAAATATTAACACAAGATTTTTTTTTTTCCCCATTCCATTCAAAATACCCTTGAGGGAAAACCACACCACTACCAAGTAAAATACATCAGAGACATTAATTTTATAATTAAAAGTCACATCCTACCTTCTTCATCTTCAAAAGTCAGCAGTGCCTGGTTCTGATTGAGTCTGAAGGGGATTTTTGTGGCTGCCCCAAAAACACAGTGGGTGTCCATGTCCTTATCTGCCCCATCATCCTTCATCTCTTCCAGGTGAGTGAACTTCAATTTCATTTCTGCCACCTTCTTTTTAATCTTCAGCTTTAGAATTGACACAGGAAAAAGAAAACTGCTATGAGTATTTTTTTATTCCACTGCCTTCCATTTAATAAATGTCTGCTTGTTTTCATTCCTCTCACACTTTTCAGTACCTCTTAGATTTATTTCCATATCCTCTGCCTGCTTCAAATTGTCTTGCCAGGGAAAATAAGGAACTTTCAGCTTTATTTTATATTGAAATTAGTGGAGGTTCAGATACTGAGCAAGCGGCCCCAGTGTCTAAGAGGGACAAATCCAGTGGGGAGCTCAGGTTTCCCAGAGCAGCTGTGGCTTCCCCTGGATCACTGGAAATCTCCAAGGGCAGCCTGGACAGGGTTTGGAGCAACCTGGGATAATGGAAGGTGTCCCTGGGGCTGGAATGAGGTGGGATTTATGGCCACTTCCAACTCAAACCATTCTCTGGAAAAAAAAAATAAAATAAATCTGCCCTTCCTAAAAGACAAATTTCCAAGTATTTCATCTCCTTTACCGGATTCATCTGGGGATTGTATTTTTCCAGGTCTTCTTTGAGCTCTCCAATCTCTTTTTTCAGCTCAGCGTTTTCCTCGTTTAGCAGAAGGAGCTCCTGCTACAGGGCAAAACCATGAAATGCAAAAATCAAACACTTAAACAAAGACAGAAATATACTTCAGCACAATCTGGGCAGTTTCTGCCATGCTGCTGCTCTTCCCTCTTCATGTCCTTCTCCTCCCTCCTGTCTGCTCCTCCAGAACCCTGCCTGGACACAAAGTTCTGTAGCCAACTCCAGGATTTCCTGGACAGGGAATGTGACAGGATGAGAAGATGCTGTCAGCTCCAGCCAGCCACAATCAGAAAGTGGCTCCTGTAAAGTCAGCAGCCACTGGAGACACTTGCACCACTTCCCACCTCGTGGTGCTAATGACCTTCCCTGGGTACAAATCCAAATTTTTATGATTAAAGAGCCAAAAATCAGCTTTCAGAAAATCTCTCACCAGCCTGGGTGCGTTGAGGCTGTGGATTATATCTGAACAGCCTGAAGCCATCATTTCTCAGCAGGGATTTACCAAAGCACCTCCTTGGCAGCCTGTGGAACCTTCTGCTGTTACTGCACGTGGAATATTGAGGGAATGAACCAAGGGCCTCTGGAACCAAGCAGTTCTAGAAGGAAAAACCCTCCTCAATCAGAGCCTGGCTCTTGCCCAGCTCGCTGGCACTTAAGAAATGCTGATCCTTTGGGTGCTGTGACCTCTCATAGAACAGGGAGTTGGCAAAGCAGTGGAATCACCCCCCCTGAGCTTCATCCACTTCACCCAGACCTGAAACTCATCTGGAGGGGAGAATCTTGGAACAGGAAGATTGGTTTTGGCAGGTTTCATCCCAAAACTGATTCAGTTCATTGCACTGGCTCTTTGCCTGCCAGTGAAAAACTGAAGTGCAGCAAAAAATACGTGGAACATTTAACCAGGACAGCCTGGACACTGGTAAAGCCATTGGAACTGGGAATATTCCTCCCATTTTCCTAATCCACACCTCCTTCCCCATACCTGAAAGCTGATAATTCTGTCCTTATGCTGTTTTTCTTGCTCCTTCAGCTCTGCCAGCTTCTTCTCTGCTCTATCACACTCTTCATCAGCACTTAATTTGGAGATAAGAAGGTGAACTTTTATATTTTCAGCCTCTTCAACTCTTTCCTGGATAGCAAAAGGAAAAAGATTTAAATTTTTTTTAAAGATTTATCTCTGCAGCAACAAACAAAACCTTGAGCAAGCCCTTTGTTTATTTTTAACACTTTGGGTAAAGACTAAACTTACAAGAGTGGGATCAACAGAAGCACAAATCATTGAAGAACAGAACAAATTAAAGATGTTATAAATGTGAGGGATTTGATCTGGTTTTAGAGGATGCATTCATCTTTTATCTCCTGGAAAATTTCCATGATTCCATGTGCTTTACAAGACTTGCCTTCCACATCTTCAGCTCTTCCCTCAGTTTTTCCATCTCTTCCTTGGATGTCCCAGGTAGATCAGTGGGTACCATACTCTGCAGAGAGAAGAGGAACTCGTTGGTTTTCTCCTCTGTTGGGCAACAGCTGAGACAACCCAAAGAATTAAAACAGATTTTTTAAAAATTTAAAAAGTTTGAACAAGAAATTTAAAAAATCCTTCACTCAGGTCAAATCATTGAATTATTTTAATGGCTGGACAGGACAAAAATCTACAAAAATGTGAATTACTGGCCTGGCCAGACATTATTATTTGCTGATTATCCAACTGCTAAAATTCACAGGTTATTATTTAGCTAAATAATAAATCAAGTTGTCTCTGTGTTCTTCCACACAGAACTAAGCCCCTCAAACCCACAAACGTTTAACTCTCTGCTTTCTTAGCAGTTCCTCCAGGAGGAGGTGACAATAAAAAAAAAATAAAAGTGAAAATGGGATTTTGATCTTCCAAGCTTGGAGAGATTGGATAATTAAAGGTAATACCAAGGAAGGTGATAAAAGAACCATTTCAGAATTGAAATTCGGGGCAGAAGTTCACAAGGGCAGGGAAACTACAAAGCTCAAGGAGAGAGAGAAAATCTCTGTTCTCTTTTGTTTCTATGGCTGAAATATTCTGCAGGGAAAAAAAAATAAATTCCAAAGAGATCTGCTGAAATATTCCCTCTCTTTTTTACTCAAGGTTACTTAAAGCTTGAATGGGAACCATGAAATTTAGGCATGGAAAAGGTCTAAATTAGATAATCCATGGAAAAGATGTGAAACAGATGATCTTGTCAGTTCTTTTGGTAATGCTGGGTATTTCCTAAAAATAATAAAATATGAAGTATTTCTTCCACTTTCAAATTAAGCAACAGGGAAATACCCATCTGTGTCTTAGTTAAAATGGGAAAAATATTCCTTCACTCCAGGGACTGAGTGCAGGGAATAAAAAGGATGCATGTGCCAACAGCTGAGCTGGAAGATAATAAGAAAAAGGATGCCTGTTTTTTACTAAAAAAAAGGGTTTCATAAAATAGTTATCATCTTGAAAGAAGGCAAAAAATAACCAAGAAAACACAAGAAACTCCAGGGATAGTCCAGTCCAAACCACTTGTGTACTGCTGGAGTTGAATCCCAGGAAAAGGGAAATTCCCCTAAAATCCCCCAGAAATGCAGATGAGCAAGAGAGGCAGGACAGGAAGTTCTAAGAATCTTGGGAATGGAATTCTCCCTATGGAAACAGGAGCTGGAAATGAGGAACATCCCAAGTATTAAACGCTGGAAGAAGGTGAGACAAGCAGAAGCAGTGGTAGCACAAACCTTCAGTCAGAGATACAAAAGTCAAATACAGATTTTACTCCCAGGCAGCACATCAGGAAATACTCACAAAGCCATTGTCTTTTAGAGATAATGGAGGGCTTGTAACATCCATGGAAACCTGAGGGAACACAGGAAAAATGACAATGTTATGCACATTGTTTGGGGATCTTTTCATGCAATGGAATATCAGGAATACCAGTAGCTGTGCTGAGCTGAAAGAATTTTTAAACGTAAATGTGTAATTTCACAGGCAAAAGTGACATATATTGGATATCTGAAGCCTCCTTCCTTACTAGGTAAGAAAAGCCAGAGACAGATGTGAGGATTTCTGCAGGGCACAACTCAATTTTGCTGTTCTGGTAGTTCTCTTTTGACCTTTCTGCTACTTGTGGGCTGTTCCACACATGGGAACGTTCTGTGCTTGAGAGCCTGGAGAAAAAAAGGGACCCCAGAGCCCCTTGCAGAGCCTGAAAGGGCTCCAGGAGAGCTGGAGAGGGACAGGGGACAAGGGACAGGAGCCAGGGAATGGCTCCCACTGGGAAAGAGGAGATTTGGGTGGGATACTGGGAAGGAATTTCTGTTGGGAGGGTGGGGAGGGACTGGGCTGGAATTCCCAGAGCAGCTGTGGTTGTCCCTGGATCCCTGGGAGTGCCCAAGGCCAGGCTGGATGGGGCTTGGAGCAGCCTGGGCCAGGGGAAGGTGTCCCTGCCATGACAAGGGTGGCACTGAATGAGTTTTAATGTCCCTTCCAACCCAAACCATTCTGGGATTCTATGAAACCTGCTCAACACGAATGGAAACACTTTCACACAGCAGAAAATATAAAAGTTGGAATCCGCTGCCACAACATTTTGTGGAGGAAGATAAAAAAAGAATTTGGGGAAGTTCCCTGGCCCCTTGCCAGGAGGAGATGCCAAGGTGCAGAGGCTCCCAAGCCAATCTGTGGTGGCCAGGGCAAGGTTTGATCCTCTTAAGATTTAAGTTGGATACTCCACAGGTCAGACACTCTCTGAGCATAAAGTCCCAGCAGAAGCAGCCCAAATTCCCGACCCATCCGGGCAGCTCTGACCCTCTCGCCTGGGAATCCTCACCTTGATTCTGACCCGACAGCACCGAACCTGCTTCACTCAGAGGCTTCAAACTGAGGTTATGGATCCTGGAATCCCCTTCTGCTTTGGACAGAGTAGCCAGAATTCAGAGACTTCTGCACAGTTTCCAGGAGAAGGAAAAAAAAAAAAAAAGTGAAAATGAAAGCACCAATGAACAATAGCTTCCCTTGGTTTCTCCAGACTTCCGCAAGGGACCCGAGGGGCTCTCCTCACCGCTCACCTCCCGATGGGGACGGGCTGGGAACGCGACCCGGGACTCCTCGCACACTTCCAGAGCCCTCCCGGGGCCTCTTTCACTTTCGCTTCCCGGCCGCGGCGGAGGGAGGAGCCGCAGCCCGGCCGGCCCCTCACAATCCCGGGGAGCCGCGGGGAGCCCGCCCGGACACCCGGCTCCTTCTCGCTGCGCCCGTGTGGGGCGAGGGAGGAGCTGCCTGCCCCGCCGAGCCCTGCTGAGGCTCAGAGGCAGAAGTGTGGAGGAAACGGGAAGAAAACACAAATGTGGAGATCCCGGGAAGAGGCGGGGAGCGGAGGGCTGGGGAAGGTCGCTGGGGCAGCGCCCTGAGGGCGGGCGTGAGGGCGGCCATGGCCTCACGGCGGAGCTGCTGCTCGCCTGGCCCGGCTGGGCTCGTCTGTGAAATCAAGTGACGCAAACTTAGCGGATTCTGCTGAATTTGTTTGTGTGTTTATTTGTATTATAATTCTCTGGAACTGAGTTTTGTATTACCGGGAATGTGGTTTCCTTCTGTGGTAAAAAGCATCCCGGAGAGAAGGAGCCCTTGCGGATGGAGGTGCCGCATTCCAAGGAATTGATGTATAGAAGAATTCTGGAGAGCCGATTGTCAGCTTGTCACCGAAATGTGGCCTCTAAAGAGGTTTCTGGGAAAAAATAAACACACTTTGATTTCAGCGGTGATGATTTTGAGGAAGAGAAAGCACTGGGTTCTCATGCAAGGGAGGGCAAAAGGCTGGAGCAGGGCTTTGAATAAAGGATGCAGGGACAGGACACAGGGAATGGCTCCCAGTGCCAGAGGGCAGGAATTGGTGGGATCTTGGGAATTGGGAATTCCTGGCTGGGGGGGGGGGGAAAGGCTGGAATGGAATTCCCAGAGAAGCTGTGGGTGCCCCTGGATCCCTGGAAGTGCCCAAGGCCAGGCTGGATGGGGCTGGGAGCAGCCTGGGACAGGGGAAGGTGTCCCATGGCAGTAGGTGGAATGGGGTCTTTAAGGTCTCTTCCAATCCAAACCATTCCATGATTTGACATAGAATATTAAAGGAAAGAGTCCATATCCTAGACGAAGAAGAAAAATTTAGTATATTGCTTACAGGTTTCCTTTCAAACTAAGCTGACGGATCTTTTAGTGCTCCCCTCAAAATTGCAAACAGACTTGTACTCATTGGCCGAAGGATTCTGTATGGCTTGCAGTAAAAACAGCGTTGGCTGTTCGAGAAATTAATCCTCAAAAATGCAAAATATGCCAAATAGTTGGGGAAAGTGTAAGCGCTGACTTTGTCACTTAGCAGATGTGGACTCTCCTTTTGGAGAAAAAGCAGACAGAGCTGGATAACAGCGAAGCTCTGCGGTGGAACTGGTTGGGCTCTGTGAGCACACTCGAGGAGCTCTGTGCTGGAGCAGCCAGATTAAGGGTTTCAGAATTTTTGTTTTCACTGGCTCCACAAAGGGAACCTTGGATTGCCCCCTGGTTGGATAGTGATCACCTCATGCCACTGAATTCACTGGGAGTTTTACCCACAGTATGATTGTTAGAGCAGCTTCAAAAGTCCTTATCTGTTTTTCCAGATAAGTGGATGAAGCTCTGACCCCGCGTTTGAGGGCTTATTATTATTTTTGTTATTATTTTCTGCCTTGACAATAGCTAACAATGTTTACTATTGCTTTATAAACACCAAGTTGGTTACTAATGAGTAAAAGGGAGAGGTTTGCTGGAGTAGCCAGGGAGGAGGAGGTGGTTCTGTTATGACCTAAGTCCCGCAGATTTTCAGATTTAAATGTCAGAGTGGTGGGCTGCTCTCCAGTGACCGTGGTCATGTTGGGATCTGAAGGAGCTTTATTTCCCTGAACTCCAGGGAACGAGCAGCGTCAGTCTGGATACACGGCCAGCTTTGGGATTTGAGCTGAACAATGTGTTTGTGCTTGTTTGGTAAAGGGAATTTGTTGGAGATGCTGACCTGGGCCAAGTTCCTTAGCTGAAATGGGGTTGACTTGGAGTTGATGTCTTAGTGGATTTCTGGGTGTTGTGGATTTATGGTGTTAGCCACATGTGAAGCAGAGCAAAGGGAAAAGTGCAGATTTCATAACTCTGAGGAGTTTAGCTAAAGGGGAAAACCAAGGAGTAAAATACTGCGTGGAGTATAAGGAGCTTTACAAGTCTCTGAGCTGCCTGCATTGATTCCAAACTTGCTCTTCAGGAGCCTGAAAAACTCTGGACGAGCCCACTTAGCTGAACTGGAAACTTGAAAAGAAAATCATGATTAGGACTCACCTACAGCAAGAAATACTCTGATTAAGCTGGAGGAAGTTTCACAGCCATAAGATACCTTTTGTTGGTACCAAAACTGACTTTAGCTCAGTTAAGAATCTGATGGCATGACCTTCAAATGGAGAAAATTTGGGTTCTTTTAAAGTTACAACAGACTCAAAGAGGGAAGTAAATGGAAATTAGATGTCTGGGAATTAGTGCTGTCTTCCCTGCTCATCTCCAGGATTTCCAGAGTCGGGAAAATGGGCTGTTCTTTTGTAGTTTATTAGTACCTGGGGAAAAGGAAATAAATTTCCAGGTTCTTCTTTAAGTAGCTGCATGTTACCACACAAGCAGGACACAGTCATGGTGGCAGCTGTACCACCTCCCATCCTCAGGAACCCCTACTAAATTACTGAGAAAAAATCCCTGCAAACAAAGAAATCTTCCTGTCCTTGGTGCCATGCCACTGTTGAGGAGCGGATTGGGATCTTACAGTTATCGTATTCTCAGGATCTGTTGGTAATAACTTAGGCTTCAAAAAGCAGCATCAAAAATCCATCTGGATAAGAGTTCTGAATCTCACTGCTGAGGCACCAAAATCTGGAGTTATCAGACCTTGATGTCAACGAGACTCCAGGAACATGTGGATCCCTCAAGAAGTTTCCTGTCCTTCAATTCCCTGTTTCTCCTGAGTATTCCTGCAGCCAATCCAGGCTGGGAAATGAACCAGCCTCAAAATTAACCCAGAGTAAAGCTGGGTTTATTTAGCTGGCTCATTTCTCCACTCCAGCTCATCCAGGGCCATCCCAGGGGGGTGATGTGCAGCAGGGTCAGCTCAGTGAGGGTGAAGGATAACTTAGCTCAGGGCTTCAGTCTCCCCTGATGAGATCCCCAGCACAGGTTCCAGATTGTGTTTCAAGGGGCCACCATTGTAGGCAGCACAAACCAAATCCTTTTTTCAACCCCTTTTTTTTTTTTCCCAGCAAGGCAAAGGAGGAAAATAGACCTGACAAGGAACATCCTGAGTTTAGCTTCAAATACCTGCCTCACATAAACGTGCAATTGCCCTCCCAACACAAGCAGAAGGATGAAATGAATGCTCTCTACCAATCTCCATCCTTCCCAGGAAGGATTCTGAAACGTGTCCAGCAGGAGCTGGGGATGTTCCAGCTTCCTGGGGCTGTGTGTCCCGGCAAGCAGCGCTATGAGGCAATGCCCTGGGCTAGGAATTAATCCCAGCACGGCTGCTGAAAGCAAACAATGCAGAAGGAATCATCTGAGATGCACGTTGCCAGGCCTGAATCCCATTCCTGTTCTAAGGAAAATCACTGCATGGTAATGAAATAATGGAATTAAACGCGCTGTCAATGGCACTGTTGGTGTTGCAGGGAGGGTTGGTGGTTTATTGAGGCAGAATAAATTCCAAGTGCAGCCCATTTTGTGCTGAGAAGATGTAAATGAGAGGGCAGAGAAAGCAGGAGAGCAGGTGTGGAGATGAGCCTGACAAAAGTATTTTATGGGACACTGGGAATGGCTTCCCACTGCCAGAGGGCAGTGATGGATGGGATATTGGGAAGGAATTCCTGGCTGGGAAGGTGGTGAGGCCCTGGCACAGGGTGCCCAGAGAAGCTGTGTGTGACCATGATTTTCTGAGCCTGAGAGAACTTTCAGCCAGGCAGGGGCTGATCTGTTCCCAAGGGAAAGTCTTCTGGGAAACTTCTCTTTGAAGGGCAGTTTTTTGTAACTAGGTTTTGGCTCTCAGAACAATGTCCCACAGCTGTTCTGAGTGGGTTTTTCTCTTGTTCCACCAGTGGCACCAGAGGTGGTTCCTTTGGCCAGTCATGGTGACCTGTATGGGAACACCTGATAAAAAGGGTAAAAACCCCAAATAAAGGCTTCAGCCTCACTGGGATCAAACCTCACTGCTGTGATGTGAATCCACTCTGCTGATTCGTGTCCACCAGTGCCAGCTGTGGCTGCCCCTGGATCCCTGGAAGTGCCCAAGGCCAGGTTGGACAGGGCTTGGAGCAGCCTGGGACAGTGGAAAGTGTCCCTGCCCAAGGTCTTGAATGTCCCTTCCAACACAAACCACTCTGGAATTCCATGATCCCATTTAAAAAAGACAAAAACCTGTTGTGTTTCTTGCCAAACAATGTAGCCAGCAGGATTTCTGAAAGAATATAACTCTGAATTAAGTTATACCAAGATAATATTTTTGGTTATACTGAAATAATTTTTAAATAATATTTAAATAAATGTTAGTAATGTTTAATTAAGTGCCTCAGTCTCTAGAAATGATTTTTTGAAAGAAATTGTGACATTTCTTCCCTTTTTTTTTTGATTCCCCAAAATTATTTTATACAATCCGTGTTTCTTGAAAGAAACACTGAGTGTCAGGCAAAGAGAAGGTCTTAAATAGAAAGCCATGGTGCAGCTGAGATGAATTTAAAAGTGAACATGTGCAAGTTAAAACGTGGGAATAGCTCATGTAGGTTTTTTCTAGGAAGGAGAGTAATCCCAGTGTTCCAGAGCTTTGGCCTTGATGCATTCCTGGAAAAACTCGTGAGTGCTGAGGAAAGGTCATTTCTGAGGAGCTGTTAATGAGAGCTGAGCGCGTTGGGGTTGGTTCATGAACACCCCAGCTTTAGTTCATCCCATTCCCTAATCCTGACAAAGCCTGGGATCTCATCCCTACGGGCTGACATTCCAACCTCACCTCCCTCCTACAGCCCTGCCTGGGAGCGCTGGCAGCGAGGGCCCACGGGAAGCGCCCGTGCTCGGGGTCTGCAGCTTCTCCTTCCAGCTGGGAGGGTTTGGCAGAGGGGAGCTGGGAATGCTCCTGCTGCCTGGGGAGGATTTCCCATCCTTCATCTGCCCAGCTTGTGCTGGAGGCCCAGGGGAAGCCAAGGATTGGTGGAGAAGGGATTCCTTCTCCCCCACTGTGGGAATCCCACTTCCTTCTCCATGGAGACACCTCTGCACACAGGCCCTGCAGGGGAAATACAGGAGATTTCAGGGGCTGTGCTTCCTTCTCCTTCTCCTTCTCCTTCTCCTTCTCCTTCTCCTTCTCCTTCTCCTTCTCCTTCTCCTTCTCCTTCTCCTTCTCCTTCTCCTTCTCCTTCTCCTTCTCCTTCTCCTTCTCCTTCTCCTTCTCCTTCTCCTTCTCCTTCTCCCATCTTCCTTTTCCTTTCCTTATCCCTTTTCCTTCTTCTCATTTTCCTTTCCCCCTTTTCCTTCTCTTTTTCCTTTTCCGCTTTTCCTTCTCCTTTGCCTTTTCCCCTTTTCCTTCTCCTTTTCCTTCTTCTCCTTTTCCTTTCCCCCTTTTCCTTCTCCTTTTCCTTTTCCCCTTTTCCTTCTCCTTTGCCTTTCCCTTTTCTCCTTTGCCTTTCCCTTCTTCTCTTCCTCTTTGCTTTTCCCTTTCCCTTTTCCTTCTCCTTTCTCTTTTCCTTTTTCCTTCTCCTTCCTCTTTCCCCTTTTCCCCTCCCCCTTTAATTTTTTTCCACTTTTTTCCCAAAATAACCCAGGCTTTAATTGTTTTGGATGCACTCATATTTCAATTTCTGCCTTCACTCTTGTGCATAAAGCACCAACAATTCACAGCCCAGTTCATTTCCAAGTGTTACCAACTCCTAAAAATTGTTTCATTTTTGCATGGTTTCTTTAAACTCTGTTTTTTATGACACTGATTCTGGCTGAAGATACTTTCCAGCTCTAAAAAAAGTGGCTCCTAATCCTGAATTTTCTGGTTTAGATCTGACAAGTTTCACAGCAATTCAACATTAAATATTTACTCTGATGTTATTCACAGCCTTAAAATCCCCTGAATTAATTTGTGGCTTTATTATTTCGCCACACAAAACTGAGTAAGTTTTAGGGAAGAGAAGACTTTTTAAAAAGTTGGGTAAAAAGCAGTTATGGAAAGAAAGACAGAAAGAAAATATATTGAAATCCATTGAATTCCTCAGGAATTAACCTTTCCCAGGATGAGTGTGCTGGCAGGAAGAACCCTGCCTCAAATCCTCGGGTATTCCACAGGCAGTAAATCTTGGTAAATTTGTATCACCAGCTTTTGGGGAAAGCTGATTCATTCTGCTTTCATCACCCTGCTCTAAATTCGGGATCTTGATTTAATTTTTGGGATGCAGCTGCTGCTGTTCAGGGATGAGAGAGATCCGAGTTCCTGGGATGACACTGCCAGCTTGGGAGCTTTGCAAATCTGCTCTAGTTGGGCTGGGAATCCTGGAAAAGACCTGGATCTGCTCTGCAAACCACTGGATATCAAACTCCACACATGTTCCACCAGGATGGAAGCACAAACATGAAAAAAAAAATAGGAAAACTGGAATAAAACAGAAGGAAACAATCTAATTTTCCTTAGGGTAGTCCATTGCGGCAATGATTTCAGGGAAAGCTTTGATTATCAGTTTTTCTAAGGCTGAATCTGAATCTTTTGAGGTCATGGAATCATAGAAAGGCTTGGGTTGGAAGGGATCCTCTCACTCCAAGAATTCAGGCTGAAGTTCCATCCTGCCTTTGGCCTGGATGCAAACCCCAGTTTGTCACTTGAATCGGCCACACTGGGTTTGTGACGGTGCAAAGTTGGACTAAAATTGTAAACTCATGGATATCCATCTTGAAATGCAGAAATTCATACCTCACCAGGGCACTTTGGTGCTGTTCAAAAACTCCTCACACTGACAAAAGAAATCTTTTTCAATCATTTTGTGAGAGCTGCAAGAATTCTTGTTCTATCTTTTCATCTTCAAGTGGCAAGAAATATAATTTTCCATTTATTAGCCCACTGATATTTTTTTCCACAGTGCCTGGAGTGGTGTTTAATAATATTTACTTTTAGGCAGGATAAATATCAGAGGAATATTAATCAATTCTCTTGTAAATAACAGGGAATTTGTGTTTTCCATTCACAAGCTGCCAAAGGCTCAGAATGACTGGGAATGTTTAAGAGCAATTATTTTTTGACACTTTGGATGTGCTGTTGATTTAAAAGAACTCAAGTTCATGGATGTATTTGTACAATGGAATTAATCTCACCGAAGGGGATTGGTTTGCCTTTGGAATTGTTATTTAGGAGTGAAGTGTTCTAATGGCTCTCAAGCTGGCAGATTAAAAGAAGCACAGGCAGAGCATGAAAAATAAAGAGAAATTAATATTATAAAAGTAAACTGTGATCGGTCACAACCTGCCAAGTGTGTGGACAAAGCAAAGGGGAATTTTAATAAATGTGTAAAGAGGCTGAGGCCACAGTCGTGTGGAAATTACTTTAATGGAGTGATCTTACTGCGGGATAGGATGTTCCATTTTATTTCATAATCAGAAAGATAAGAGAGAAAACAGACTTTTAAAAAGATGTAAAGGAAGGAGAATTGCAGCTCCATAAAAAACCCACGCACGCCAGGATAATCTGGGAAGGAGACAGTGGCTTACAGGCACAGGAAATACAGAAACATCTGAACCACAGGATGAGTGGAAGAGGAAAGTGTGAGTAAATCATGTAGTCAGTATTGAAATCAGGCTGAAAAGCTGGGATTCCTCCTTTGGAAGCAGCTCATTCCTGAGGGAAGATGCTGGTTGGGACCACCGAGAGGAGAAATTCCAAGCATTATTTCAGAAGAAGGTGGAATAATCCATACTTTATAAACCCATTCCCAGCTAAGTTGTACAAGCAGGAATTTCCAGGATTAGGAGGCAATGCCAGGAGCATGAGTTGGCACCACCCTGGATGCTGCAATCTTGGAATTCCATGTGTGAGGCCATGCCAGAGACAGCAGCTGGCTTCTCCTGAGCCTCCAGGATGGGAACTGTGCCCATGGATATAAGGAAACCCACAGCCCAGCCCTTCACAGAAGCTGGAAATGGGTGACAGAGATCTCACACATCAGACTAAAAGAAATAAATGAAAAGTACTGAAAAAAAAAGCTGATAAAATCTTGAGTCATTAGGAAAAGACAGAAAATTCATTTCCTCGGGGGCTGGAGCAGACAGTGGGAGGGAGGAGATGAACCCCATGGGCAGGGGATAGGAAATGAGTGTTGCAGCCATGGAGGGACATCTTGGGCAATCCCTGCTGAGACTAATCCCAGTGTGCTATCCCCAAACCCATCCTGCTGGGATTCTGGAGGAATTCAGCCTCAAGCTGCAAACACAGCAACGTGTGAGCTCGGTTCCACGGAGCTGAAGGTTCTGCCCTTGAGCTGACCTTGCACGAGGACAGATTCCACCACCACCTCCATGTCAGTGTCCAGGGTGACACAATAATGTCTGGATTACCAAATGGAATCCCTGCAGAGGATCCCTGGATTCAGCTCCAAACTTTGGGATAACACACAAAATGAGGAGAGAGGGAGCCTGGTGATGGCCTTGCTGGGAGACCAGGGCATGGCACAGGGGAGAGTTTGTCCAAAACTGTGACCATCCTTTTAAATGAGCATGGCAGACATGGAGGGACATCTTCAGCAATCCCTGCTGAGACTAATCCCAGGGAGGATTAATCCCATCTCGCTGGGATTCAGGGGGAATTCAGCCTGAAACTGTAAAGCAGCTGAATTTGGTGCTTGGTTTTCATGAAGCCAGAGGTGCTTGTCTGACCAAAGGCAGGTTCCACCTCCCTATCAGCATCCAGGGTGACAAGGTCGTACCTGGATTATCCCTCTGGAGAGAATCCCTGGATGCAACTCCAAACTTTGGAATACCACCCAAAACGAGGAGTGAAAGGAGCTGGTGATGATCTCCTGGAGGACCAGCCCAGGACATGGCACAGGGAGCAGTTTGTCCTTACAATCATCCTTTCCCAGACCTAGGTGACCACAGCCCAGCTGGGATTGACAGTGTGGGTGGACACCTTGTCCCATGGTGGGCACAGGACGAGGACAGCAGGGCTTAGCCTGGTTTTTGTGGAAGGAGCTGCTGGCAGTGCTGGAATTCTGCATCCCAAGGCGTGGGAAGGTGTTAGGCTCAAGGAATCCTGAGGAAAATGGAACAGGGATCCTCAACAGACAGCTCCTGGAGATTCATGGATTTTCCCTTTTCCCTGCACTCCAGACTCCTTCTGTGTTTTCCACTGCTGTGCTTTTATGGTTGGACTCGGTGACCCTAAAGGTCTCTTCCAGCCCTGGTGATTCTGGATTGCTCCAGAAAAAAACCCAAGGAGTTCGGTGCTCTCCAGCTTTTCCAAAGTGCAGAGCTTAGGGAGGAATGATGGAGTCTGGGCTATCCAATTCCATCCTGGGGCTAATTAATTCCTTTTTGTAATCCATCTGCCAGGAATATCGATGAGGAGCAATGCTTCAAGAACATGGAGAAGGAGACATTTGGGTGATGGCTAAAAAGACCAATTTTTCCAAAGTATTCATGGACCTCTCTAACTTTTCTCAATTATCATTCCCAAAAATGTCATTTTCTCAATTTCTCATTCCCAAGCTCATATTTTGCTTCTGAAAACTCCCAACCTGCCTATGCACAGCTTAGGGGATGAAAGGAATTGTTATTATTCCTTTCTCAGAAGTAATTATTCCTTGCAGTTGATTTATGCCTTTGTAGGCATAAATAATTATCTCTACTATTTCACACATGGGAGGATTTCTTAGAATTCCCCATTTTTAAAGCTTGGGAGCTTACAGGAATATTTATTCCCCCAAACTGCTTGAACAGAGAGTCTTTTTTCCCAAAAATTGTCTCCATGAGCTTGAATGGTCACCAGTGATTCAACTCCAACCTTTCTTTCACCACCATGAAAATAATTCATATAAAATGCTTTAAAAATTCCTGCAATGTAAATCCCAGATGTTTCATGTACGTCTGCCAGGCAGTAATATTTTTATTTATATATATATATATATATATAAACATAATATATGTTATATAAATATATGTTACATTAGGCCTGCCAAATCCCATTGGATGCTTTCATTTTAGATGCATTTTCCTGCTCAAGGCATCTTCTTGTCAAAGTCATTTTAAGTGAAAGAGCTGTCTTAAAAACCTGACTTACTTCTAGAGGACGTTTGTCCAGCAGCAAATAAATGTCTATCATATTATATTTTTACAGACAGATGATATATAAAGAAAAATATCGTTTATAGTACATGTTGTGGAAGGGCATGAGTTTTAAACCTCTATTTGGTGACTAGTTAACACCCAAGGAACAAATCTCACATCTCCTACCTGTGCTCCTAAAGGCCCAAACCCTGTACATCTGACCCTTTGCATACATTAATTTTGCACTTGAACATTCATATTTTCATAACCCCCCCCTCCCAAACTGTTGCAGTTGGCTCTGCCCTGGCTGGAGCTGCAAGTTGTTTTTAATTTTCAGAGTTTCTTGGCAATCCTTGAAGCGTGTTTGTCTTGGCATCCCCCTACCCCATTACCTCTTCCTCAGTACCACGGGCTGAAAACTCTTGTTTACAGCATTTTGCGCTTTTTTGACTGGATTTTCGTAGTTTTAAAATGGAAACACAGAAGAGCATCCCCGAGACACTTGCTAATTTTGTATCTATTTTCTACCTAGCCAATAAATTACATTTGAAATGCTGATAGGTTCAAGTCTTTTCTTGAGAGCAACTGTCACTCCAGGACTTCAAATGTCTGCACTTGGCAAACGTTCAGGTTCTTTTATGAGTGAATCCATTCTTCTCTGCTCACATCTGCTCTTAATAATTCCAAATGTTTGGGGTTTGTTCGGCTTTCACATGAAGGCTTTTGTTTGCTTTTCCTAAACCAAAGCACCACGACGCACAATGGTCGATTCTTGATGTTGCTGATAAAAACCAGGAATCGGTTTCAAGGAGAATTCGACTGCAAGACAAAGGAGAGGAGGTTGAAAAATATTTATTCCTAAGAGAAAATCTTCTCTGAAAGATTAACCTAACCCTGGGACAATAAATTGTAACATCATTGGCCAAGAGGTTCTCACGTTATCGAATTCTTCGAGAATTGCGTCCTCTGAAGCCTATAAGGAGCAGAAAAAGTTGGGAAACGTCATTAAAAATTCTCCTGTCTTTACCTATGTCTGAAAAAATTTAGAAATCTTGTGTCTAAACAACAAGATATCCATAAATTTCCATACAACAAGACTTTTCCATCCAGAAATCCATAAACAGTGATTTTTCTTGTTAGTCTAAACCATAAGTGTAAACATTTCACCAATTCTTTCCTAAAAATCACCATTTCTGGTGATTCAATTCAATTCAATTCAATTCAATTCAATTCAATTCACTTCAATTCAATTCAATTCACTTCAATTCAATTCAATTCAATTCAAATCACTTTTGGCTTTCACTGGAGCGCGAGGCATCCAAGCAAAGAGAGCTTGGAAAAGCAGGTGGATAAATCCAGGCAGGGCTTCCAAATCTCACAGGGTGAGATGGCTTTTCCTACTTAGAGCATCCTCTTATCCAAGCAACTCCAAGTGAAAAAGGAGTTTTAAAAACCTGATTTGTTGTTTTTAGGGGGAATTGCACCAGCAGCAAACGCCCAAACATTGTCTGGAGCAGACGTGACTCAGCCCTGCCCCGACAGGGCCCAGCCCTTGGTTGGAGCTCTCTGTTCTGTTCTTGGCATGGCCCTTCCAGAAGGATGCAGGACACCTGGGATAGGAGCAGAGACAAGAACGAGAATGATCCCACAGTCTGGAAAATCTGAGCTGCACGAAGGATGGAAAGAGCAGCCCAGTCATTTTCAAGGAGACCTAAAACAAGGGACAATTAAAGTTGAAATGTGATTTTCCTGCTATGAAGAGGCACTAAAAATTTTGTTGAATTGCTAAAGAAAAACAGGAGAAATGAGCTGAAGTTGCAGCAGGACAGATTGAGTTAATACAAGATATTCTGGGGAAGGAAGGTTTGAGTATCCAGCAGGAATAATTCATGTAATGATAATTATCTCTGCCATTTGGTTGGGATCTGAGGTTTCTTAAGTTCTCCATGGAGAACAACCCTTCAACTTGTACCTCGTACCTCAGTTTATGGAAAAAAAGTTTAAAATCAAAACAAGTTGGTTAAAAATGGGATAAAGATAAGATAGGTGGAAGTGGCCTCTTTTTAAAGAACATCAAGTCCAAGTTCCTCCTCAAATATCCAGAATAAATCAGGTGTTCCTCTTGTTTGGCTGCTCTAAAACTTATCTCAACTTCTGGTTTGAAATTATCTTTGGCTTTTGAGCCTAAATTTAACTTGGGATGGGATGGGATGATTTTATTGTCAGGCTTTTTTCTCTCTTAAGGTTAAATAGCTGTTCCTCCTTTCCCAGGTTTCCCCCAACACAAATTCAAAACATAAATTCAATTCACAGCAGCGATTTTTAGGGTTTTTTCTCATAAGAAAAAATGTTAACCTTAATTCTCCCCCTCCCTCTTTCCCTGCACTCCTTTTCCTACACTTCCCTCCCAAGTAATTATTTCTGAATGAGATGACAGTTTCTTCAAAAACAAAATTCCCAACAAAAGGCTTTTCACTGCATTCCTTCCATTTCAGTCAATCACTTTTGGGGTTGTTCTCAGGATCATTCTCAAAGCCATAAACGATGTAATTGTAATGCATTCTATACCACAAATAATAAGCTATGAATACAAAATCTAAGAGATAAACTTTGTCTATAAATATTCTCCCTGTGTATATCAACAGAAGAGAGAAAAGTTTGGGTGCTTGATATTTAAATTAATGCAAAGAGATTCGTGACCCACATACATGTATTTTTTAATTCCTTCACCCTCAGTGGTTCATTCATTAAGCTCCTGTGTGGTTTTTTCCTCTCTTTTGTCACTGTGGGTGTCACACCAGTTGGGGAATCACCAAGTTTAGGGTTTACTTTGAGTGCTGGTGAAACCCAGAGAAAAACTTTCAAACTATTTCTTAATGAGGAAAGAGCTAAGGAAGAAGTTAAGGAAAGAGTTAACAAGGTCACTTATCCCCCTCCAATTTATATAAGATTTGTCTGGGATATATTTAAATGTGGGAAACTTGGAAGAAAGCTGAAGAATGTCAGCTGGATGCTGTGTCCAGCTGTGGAATGTCATCCTGGTGCTGAGAGCTTCTGCTGGGATTTGCAGGTAGAAAATTTCCTTTGCAGCTCCCTGGGGAGCGCAGGTCTGCAGGTGGGACTTTCCTGACACTGCAAAACGCTCACTGTTCACTGTAAAACCTGTGCTGAACCCTGCAGGGCTTTCCCTGGAGTCCCAGGATCGTCGAGAAAATCCCTCCAGGATCATCCAAGCTGTGCCCCATGCCCAGAGCACTGAGTGCCACCTCCAGGCGTTGCCTTTTTCCCAGCCTGGAAATGAAACTCGGGGTAATTTTAGGAAGGAGGTAATGGAAAAGTGGATCTTTATTTGAAGACCTTCAGGGGCAGTTATGGAAGGATGTCCACAAAAGGCATTCTGTACATTTTTATAGGTTTTAGGAAATTAGGATAATGGATAAAAAGCACCCATTAGACCAGCAAGGGAATGAACTTCACTTCTGACTGTAACAAATCTCCCTCCCTTGCAGGAGGTCGGCAAGGAGGGACAGGACAAGGGAGTGGCCTCAGGGGGGGCACAGCAGGAATTTCCCCATGGAAAGGGAGCTCAGGGTGGGCACAGCAGGAATTTCCCCATGGAATGGGAGCTCAGGGTGGGCACAGCAGGAATTTCCCCATGGAAAGGGAGCTCAGGCACGGGAAGTGCCCAGGGAGGTTTGCAGTGCCCATCCCTGGAGGTGCCCAAGGAATTCCTGGAGGTGGCACTCGGAGCTCTGGGGACAGGGTGGGATTGGGCACAGCTGGGACTCCATGACCTTGGAATGCTTTTCCAGCCTCAGGAATTCTGGGATTCTGTGGAGCAGAACACAAGTGCAAGTAAAGCAGCAGCCCTGGCTGTTCAGCATTCACCACTGGAGGGCTGGAGTGATGAAGAACCTTCCTCAGTGGCACAAGTCATCCGTGCTGGAATACCTGAGGAATAAAATATGAGTAGGCACAGACAAACCTTCCCTTCCCTTCCCGAACTTCCCGAACTTCCCGAACTTCCCGAACTTCCCGAACTTCCCGAACTTCCCGAACTTCCCTTCCCGAACTTCCCTTCCCTTCCCTTCCCGAACTTCCCTTCCCGAACTTCCCTAATATCCCGAACTTCCCAAACTTCCCTTCCTTTTTTCCTTGCTATTTTTTTTACAATACTAGAGATTTTGCGGTACTTTTCCTTTGAAAAAGTTATTTTCCTATGCCATTCTGTATTCCTACTTCCTCGGAATGTGCTTCTGTATAACCAATTGCAACATACAGTTTCTTTCAGTATTTGTATAAACAAATTTCAAATTAACATTCCACCCCGCCACCATATGTGGCAACATTTCNCTTCCCTTCCCTCTCATCCATGTGATTGCGTGCTCCTGCGCACAGCTCCTGGCTCAGAAGTTAATCTCTGTTATCAGAACTGGAGGGCAGAGTTTTCCAAGGGCTGCTGGAGAGTGTGGAGAGCTCCAGCCCATTTTTCCATGCCCTCATCTTTCCCCCCATCTCCTCTCCCACTCACCCACGAGGAGCAGCTGCAGGATTTGCTCGCAGCCAGAAGGGAAGGCAGGCAGACAGCTGCCACGCTGTGAATCAGAGCTTCAACTGTGCTTTGGGGGGAAGTTTGGAGCTGGGTTTCCCACTTGCAGAACAAAGAGCAGCTGCTTTTCACACTTGCAGCTTTGTGCTGGTGCAGGAGTTTGATTTGCAATTACAGATCCCACCTAGGGAGACTGAATTCAAACAATCAGTGCAAAATATTCTCTCCTGACTTCACTGATCAGGCCACCGTGAAAACAAACCCACTGGGAAGAGGAATCCACTATGAAAACAAATCCAAATTCTCTATAAAAGGAGAGAATGTGTAAATGAGGGTGAGAGGGAGAGAGTGGGATCTCTGAAAGAGAGAATGTGTAAATGAGAGGGAGAGAGTGGGATCTCTGAAAGAGAGAATGTGTAAATGAGAGGGAGAGAGTGGGATCTCTGAAGGAGAATGTTTAAATGAGGATGAGAGGGAGTGTGGGATCTCTGAAGGAGAGAATGTGTAAATGAGAGAGAGAGTGGGATCTCTGAAGGAGAGAATGTGTAAATGAGAGGGAGTGTGGGATCTCTGAAGGGGAGAATGTGTAAATGAGAGGGAGTGTGGGATCTCTGAAGGAGAGAATGTGTAAATGAGAGGGAGTGTGGGATCTCCTGAAGGAGAGAATGTGTAAATGAGAGGGAGAGTGAGATCTCTTGAAGGAGAGAATGTGTAAATGAGAGGGAGTGTGGGATCTCTGAAGGAGAATGTTTAAATGAGGATGAGAGGGAGAGTGTGGGATCTCTTGGATGCTGTAAATGGTGTGACTGGGAGCACTCTCAGCAGACAGGCTGGCTCCTGGTTTTATTGTATGGAATCTGAAGGCGGCGAGTGCTGAGGAACGAGCAGAGCTCGGCTCGGGCAGTGTCCGTGCGCGCTGCAGCAGCGAGGGATGGGATGGGACGGGAAGGGATGGAATCTTGGCCAGGCTGGGAATGAGCAGAGCCAGCCGTGAGTCACACGGGCCACTGCAGACACCACAGCAGTTGGGTAAGAAGTGCAGCAGCACAATTGGAGCAGCCCCGCTGACCTCACAGCTGAGCTCTCTATTTAAGATCTGGCTCCCAGATGTTGCAGGAGGATCGAGCCAGCTGCAGAGCCAGCCTGGAGTGTGAGAGCCGGGAATATCCCCAGCCGCGAGCTGCCCCGGAGATGATTGCACTGCTCTTCTTCTCGGCCCTGCTGTGGGACAAGGCTGGAGCGTGGGGCTTCAAGGATGGAGTGCTGCACAACTCCATCTGGTTAGGTAAGAAATCTCTTCCTTATCACCTCAGGGTTCGCCCGGCTGGGGAAGGATGAGCACCCGGCACCGCAGAACTGAGCTGAGCATTGGTGTCAGCCAAAATCTGCGCTGAGATTTGTTGAAATCACTTCAGCTGAGCGGTGGCTGCCCCTTTGTACAAGCCCACTGTTGGTACAGTTTCACTGAGCTGCAGGAAAAGGGGATTGGAGAACGTTTCATCTGAACGCCTTTTCCTGCAGCGGGAGGCAAAGTGAAAGCCGCGCTCATTAAAATAACAGTGGCTTTGTTTTGAGGGGAAACGAGGCTGGAAAGAAACATTTGCCAAAGGAATGAATTCGTTTCTGCATGAACATACTTCCCGTGCCTGGGGTCCTGCATGTGGAACTAAATGATCTGGAAATAACAGTGATAACATTTCCTGGCTTTCTGGAAGAGCGCAGGAATGGGGGCGTTTGGGCCACGGGTTTGTTCACATCATTTAGCAGCACAGAGAGGATTTCAAAAGAGCAAGACAAAAATGTTGTGGGAACGGTTTCTCCTACCTCAA
Source organism: Anthoscopus minutus (assembly GCA_013399455.1). Classification (NCBI taxonomy): domain Eukaryota; kingdom Metazoa; phylum Chordata; class Aves; order Passeriformes; family Paridae; genus Anthoscopus; species Anthoscopus minutus. The sequence goes on from VWYI01015615.1 coordinate 37,430, forward strand.
GCGGGTTTCAAGAGCTCTGAGGGTTCTTTTATAGCTCGTTACAATTATCCAGAGCTCAGCATAGGAGCTCCTGAAGGATGCCAGAATCAAGGCACGCACCGAGGGCTCTGTTTTCCAAATACTTACAAATCCTGTATCCCCTGTAGAATGCTGTGGATTTCCATGAGGATTTCCAGGAATCCCTGGAGCTGCCAGTGCTCAGGTGTCTCATGAGCCACCACGTGGCTCCAGCCCCTCTCAGAGGAAAGCACCAGGAACACAGACGAGGCACAGAAATTCTCTTTTCCATTTGGCTGCACATTTTTAATGACTTCTCCTTCTCCCCCCAAACCTGGGGCCGTGCCTGTTGTGCCTCAGAATTCCTCAGGGTGCTCAGGTGGGGAGAGCTCCAAGAAAGAACAGCTTGGCAGCTCCAGGCTCCACCTCTGTTGCTCAAAAATTTGGGATAGCAGCGATCATTTGAGCAGTTTCACTAATTGAAGTCAAATGGAAGAAAAATCTTTTCAATGCTTTAAAACGGAGCAACTGTGTGCTAATTGGAATGCATCATAAAATTCTGTTTGGCTACACCTCTAAGCATTCACCAGGAGAGTAAATAAAAATAAACCAGGGGGTAAAAATCCCGATGGCTTTTTCTAAATAAACAAACCAAAATAGAAGTGCCACCATCTTGTGTAAGTACAGCAATAACATTATTGAAATGAACCTCAGAGTCAGTTAATTCAATTACCAGTGGAATTCAGCAACTCTGTACATAAATGAAGACAAACTTGGCAAATTTGCAGCCATCCAATTCATGCTTCTTTGCACTTAAAAATAACTTGAACAGTAAAAGAAATCACCCCAATCTCAGCCTCACTGTGCTCGAGCATCACCTGGGGATTCACAGTGACATCTGAGCTTTGCTTTTCTCCTCTTCTGATAAAGAACCAAACCTAAAATCCAAGAAAATTTCCATTTTGCCTTTTCCCTCCACAAACCCTTAGCATCTATCGCTATAAAATCTGGAATTGCTGTCATGGTGGAAGCTCTCCTGGCTTTTCCCTTTCTCCCTGCCACAAAACCTCTGGTGCTCCTCAGCCAGGGCTGCTGCAGCTGCCTCTGTCACCTCCTTGGGAACAAATTCCTGGTGCCAGTGGAATCTTGGTGCTGCTCATTTTTGCCACCTGTGACCAGGGCTTTATTGTCAGCTGAGGCTGGCACAGTCGTGCCCAGGTTTGCTCCTTGGCTCACTCCAGTGCCAGTTCTCCGTGCCATGGGGTTTTCCAGGGCGGCTGCTGCACTCTGCTCACAATCCCAGCTCCTTTCCCATTCCCACTCCGTGTGTCGGGGGAGGTTTAGGGGCTGCACCAACCCTGTCTGGTGAAATTCTCTGAGCAGCAGAGGCCCCTGCCAGGAGCTCTGCGTGGCCACCCTCTGCTTAAAAGTGAAATATTCCTATTTATTTAGCCCTGAGCCTTGGTTTCATGCATATTGCAGGTACTTTATTGGCCAAATGTCACGCTGCTGGTGTTTGTGCAGCAGAGGCTGGCTGCGTTTCCCCACCTCCTGCTGCTGTGGCTGAGCTGAGGGTCACTGGCCTTGCAGGATCCCGCTGCTTCTGGGCTCCAAGGAGGCACTTTAGGAAGTGGGAGCTGGAACAAACTTGGCCTGTCAGCCGTGGAACCAACCCATGGCCCGGTGGCAGGTGCCTGTGCTTGCCAGAAAAATCAGCATTTCCTCCAGGTTTATCACCAGGGCCGTGAGCTCACCTCCACAAACAGCAACTCCTGTGCGTTTTCCTGTGAATATGTGCATGGAAATATTCCCAAAGACATGGGTCTGTAAATGATGAGCTAGCCCTGCTCTGACCCAGGTCTGTGTTTGATCATGACTTTATCTGCCTCCACAGCCCCACGTGGAATTAAGGAGGGAGGGGGGAAAGATTTGCCAGCGCAAGATCCCATCAGTTAATTAGGATTTTTCTGCCATTCTGTGTCATGAGCTGGGACACCCAGAGCAGCTCTCAGAGCTGGGGGGAGGATGTGTGTGTGTGTGTGTGTGTGGGATGTTTTCCCAAAGGCCATTTTTTCATCTTGCAGAGGAAAAAAAGAGATGAAAGCTGGTAGCTCCTCACAGGGTGGTGCTGCTCTTGGTTTGCAGACTCAGTGAAGAGCTGATCTTCCCAGGAATATTCCGGAAAATCCAGTGTCTGGCCATGGAGCCATTCCAGCAATAAGTGGGGGAAGATACCTTGAAAGGGATCAGATCTGAAAGCAATATTGCCAGGTGTAAAAAATCCCAATTAACAATGGAGAGTTTTCTCTCAGAGCTCAAGGAATACAATCCATGGTTCCCAATCATCTCCAGGATCCCTTCCCTGGGCTCTGCAGGCACCAATAATGGGGATCCCAGGCTGTCCCCAGAGCCAGGCCCAGGGACTCGCTCTGGGTGTCACACACACCCCTTAGTGTCACA
>VWYI01015616.1:0-135831 GCA_013399455.1 Anthoscopus minutus
AGTGACACAGGGACACAGGAACACAGTGAGACGGGGACATAGGGACACAGGGACGCAGGACACAATGACAGAGGGACACAGGGACAGAGTGACACAATGACACAGGGACACAGGGACAGAGTGACACAATGACACAGGGACACAGGGACGCAGGACACAATGACACAGGGACACAGGGACAGAGTGACACAATGACACAGGGACACCAGATGGACACAGGGACACAGGGACACAGGACACAATGACACAGGGACAGAGTGACACAATGACACAGGGACACAGGGACACCAGATGGACACAGTGACACAGGGACACAGGACACAATGACACAGGGACACAGGGACACCACATGGGCACAGGGACACAGGGACACAGGGATAGTGGCTGTGTCCCAGCTAAGGGCAGCTCCCAGGCAGGACACAGCCCCTCCTGGGAGGAGAAGGCCTCAGCAGCCGCTTGCTTTAGGCCTGGGCACTGAGGGCTTGTGCTGTGGGGTTCCAGCCATGCCCCCAAGCCCTGGGGCTGAGCTCTGTGTGCCTGCCTGTCCCCTCCCCAGGGCAGGGGATGATGGCAGCTGTGCCCGGGGTTAATGAGGGGACACTTTTGCAGACGGTGGCAGCGCCGGTTTCTGCCCGCGGAGCTCAGATTTGTTCACTGCTCGTGAGATCTGCAGTTTTCTGCGTGGTGCTGGGAAAGGTCAGGGCTCTCTGGAGCCTGCAGGCTGCACTGCTGTCCCTTTCATCCCTGAGTCACTAAATGCCACTTAGCTGGGCAGCCTCAGGCGACAAATTAAAACCAGTGGGATAAAACTGGCCTGGATCTCAGATGCAAGGAGCGGGGGTTCTGTGCAGATATTTATTTAAGGCTGTTCTGCTCCCGTAAAATACCTGAGTCCTTCTTCACACTGCTGCTGCTCTCTTGTTTCCATTTTCTTACTGATGGTGCTCTGCCTGAGAGCACAGGAATAAATGATGGCAGAGCCCAGCCCAGAGGCTGCCTGGGTCCCCAAATTTCTGTGGTTCACTGTCGCTGTGATGCATGACAAAGAAAGAGTTTGGGATGCATGGAGAGGTTCTTCCTCCAGGCAGAGCAAGTCTCTGAGGCAGAAAAGCCTCTATTTGGGTTTTACAATCCCTTTTTGTAAAGTGTTCTGATACAGGTTAACAGGATTGGCCAAAGGAACCACCTCTCTGGTTCCATTGGTGGAACAAGAGATAAAAAACACATTCAGGACATCTGTCCTCCCTTATCTTGAGAACCCAAACCTATTTACAAAAAACAGTCCTTGAAAGAGAGTTTTCCCAGCCAGTTTTCCCTTGGGAACACCTCAGCCACTGATAGGATGAGAATTTTTCTCAGGCCCGGAAAATCACGACCACAGTTCACCAAGTCATAACTCCAGCCTCGTGAGCCCTTCTGAGTGTCAGGTGATGAGCATTCAAGGGGAGAGAGAATCTGATCCCTGCTGCATGCTCAAAACAAGGAAGAAAGGCAGAGCCTAGCCACTGCTCATGCCATTAGGCTACAAGGGAGATTATTATTATTTTTTTTAAATTCACAATCTCTTCAGAGTGTATTTGGACATGTCCAGAAGTGGTAGTGGGAGGTAGTTGTGTTATTTATCTGAGATTTCTCAGGTCTCACACACAGGCCTTTCCTGAGCATCTTCACAGAACAGATGCAGGACAGCTGTTCTTACCCTTCTCTGTGTCCCAGTCTTGCATATACAGGGCCCAAGATCTTCCCTTGGGTACCACTGAGGGACAGAGGGACACTGGCAAGTGCATTGCCTAAATCCCACTGTGGATATAGATTTGATAAAGGCACCCTTGACAAAGATTGGCTTCTGGAGGCCAGTCCAACACCTCAATCCATAGGTGTTCAATAGAAGTCACCCCAAACTCCCATCCCAAAATATTACCTCTCAACATCTTAATAAACATACTTTTTTGTTTCCTTGGACTGACCCCTTATTTCAGGGGCTAGCTTGCAGAGGACAGGTTCATTTGCTAATACATGAATCATTATTGCTTTGAGCCTCTGAGCTGACATTATTATGAGCATATTTCAAAATGTATTTGATTGCTGTTAGAAATCATTTCAGTTCACACTTAACAATCAGGCCAACCTAAGCCAATATGCTCTGCTTGGAACTGTGGAAGGATGTTGCGAGAATTTAATTACTAACTGCAAGTTACTGTGCATATGGCACATTTTAAATGTAAGGGGGTTTGTTTTTTGGGGCTTTTTTACCTCCAAGATAAAAACACAGAGTTGTTTAACTCCAGGTTATTAAGACTTTTATCTAGCATTTCTGATAAAATTGTTTCAGATTGTACACCCTACAGAGAACAGCATGTTTCCTTTTCCTATCCATGAGCTGCTTGCAGGCCATAAATGTCATCCAAGCCAAAGTGAGTCCTCTTTGCTCTTCTGTAAGCCTGAGCTGAATGTTAGAGATTAGATTTACTTCATTGCCTTCATGTAAGAAATCTTTTGGAAAAACATTTGTTTTATGTGATAAGGTACAACAAAACATTGCTAGAACAGAACTTCTTAGTGCTGGCAGCAGGAGATTCACCTTGTGGAATGAAAGGAGGGAGGGAGGGAGGGATAGCAGAGGTATGGACTGTAAAAACATATTTAAAATAGTTTTTACTTGTCATCTCCTTTTCCACTATTATGGTGGTGTTGATGCTCTTCTACTGTTTGGCCTCTGTGTGCCATAAGAGCTCTGTGATATATATATCACACTGAGTAAGTCAGAACCTTATCTTGAATCAGCACATTAACAAGAGGAGGGGAAGTAGTTTTTAGAGTGTTATTTATTTTAGAGTGTTTAGAGTATTAATATATAGATGATATGTATATATGGCACATTAAACCCACAGGTTTTCATGAAGTCCTCAGGCCTGGCACAAATTAACTGATTAAGAGCCTCATTTTTCTAAGCAGCCAGCATTTTTCTACTTAAGCTGACTCTTCAGAGGGTGTATCAAAGAACATTTCTGTGAGACATGATGCTGTGTGCATTTGCCTCAGACTAAATTTATCACCCATGCATTTATCAATGCATTTCAAAGGAAAAGAAAGAAAGACAACCTAAATGTCCACTGTTTTAACTTGTGGTCAGGCAAAAAACTTAAAAATTTACTTAAAAAACCATTAGAACTGTAAGGCCTTGAATAGGTTTAATATTTACAAAGAGTCATAAAGAAGGAGTAAAGCCTTGTGTCAAGGCTGGCAAAAAGGGGCTCTGATTCAGACTTAAGAAAGATTATTTGGCTCCAGGATCAAAACATGAAGTAGGCCCCTAAGAGATGAAAAGTGTCGGGACTTTTTTTCCAATAAGGCTGAACACAACACACATCCCTTTATTAAACCTCAGTTATTCATGTAAAGAACCCAGGGCTTTATCACCAGGTGAGTTGCTGTGTGCCAGCTCATGCTTTCCAGGTTGGACAGTGCAGCTCAGTCTTTCTTTAACTCCCACTTTTCCAGCTCAAGGGAATCCTGATGGGCCTTGTCCTTCTCTTCCCAACCCATTACTGTAACTCTGAGTTCCTCAATAATTTTTTCTGCCAGCTGGACTCACCTAAAGAGTCATCTTATAGCCTGCACTGTCAGCAAGACTGAGGCTGTTAGAAATCTCTGCTTGGCTTTTTAAAAATAAATAATGTACACATGGCCTACTGAATGTCACATCTTTGTGACATTGCTGGTCACAGCTTTACACCTAAATTCTGTAAATGACAGAATTTTGTTAATAAGAAGGCTTTTGTTTTTCCACTGCAGATTGTCTACATCAATAACAGACCTGAAAGAAGGTTGATAGAAAAAGACTGATCCTAAAAGGAAAATTGTAGGCTACGGTTAAGCAGTAAAAGTGGGCTAATGATAAGAAGAATAAAGTCCAGAAAAGCCTTGCACTAAATTTGCATGGGTTTTGTTTGCCGGTTCTCAGGATTACAGTTAGTTTTAAACACTGAAATAAACTTTTGGATTAATTCAAAAGTTAGGAATGTTTCATAAATTCTAGAATAAAGAAAGGAGGTTTTGTCTGTTTGTTTACTTTTACCTCAACATTATAGACAGGAAAGTACCCCTGTCCTTGTTTCCTTGCTTGAAATTCCAGATAATGAGTCAGGATTCAAAGGCAAGGCTAACTAATAAAAGTGCAGCTATGTTATAGTAACAACAGACAGCTAAAACTAAACAAAAATACGACCAAGCCATTACAGGCTGACAAATCATTATCACTGCCACTCAGTGTTCAGTTACAGGCACATATTAATGATTCACAGTCAATTCATGAAGATTTATTGAACAAAAGGGTGGCTACATCCACAGAATACATTCTTCACAGTGAAAATCCTGATGCTTAGGGTAACTTCTGCAGTACAAATGTTGTCAGATGCAGAGCTGCTGACAAAATATTTATACAAACCTAATTTTGCCAGATATTATTCACAAAACATTCATTCTAGCAAGCATATGGTACCTTCAGAGGTGATGTTTCTCCTTCCAAGAAATTCTGGCTTGATTACAATAGGAAGTTGGGTCTACAGAAAGCCTTGGCTGGAAACAGAGCAGTGTTTCTACACAGAGTCCTCAGTGTGGAGTTAAAAAGAAATGGGAAAGAACGCAAAGACTGATTCTGGAGATGGAGCTAAATTTGCCAAGGCTGGATCCGGCCATTCCTGCTGAGGCTGGTGCTATTTTCACCCACCTGAAGACTACAGCCTCTGGGAAAATCAAGGAATCAATGGCTGCTCTTCCACTCAGGCAGTCACTGTCCTTGCAGAAATTGGGAAGGAAAAAGCTTGGGCTTTCAGGTGCCACCCAGCTGATTCAGCTGAACCAGAGGGGTAGTAGAGAGTCAGGAACATGGGCACATGTCCCATCCTGGTCACTCAATCAATCCTGGTCAATGTAATCCTGAGTGCTCCACAGCCTCCTGCCACAGGAGCAGCAGGGCAGGGAAGATTGAAAGAACTTGGATCCTTTCTTAGATGCTCTGTTCTCCTTGCTCAAAAAGTGCAAACTTTGTCATATACACTAGAGAAACAGCCTGGCTGAGATCCAAAATCAATGTTAAAACCAACAATGTATGTTTTATCCCACTGAGCAGCTCAGGAACCCGATGGGTTCTCACCCTGCTATCACCCAGCACAAGAGATGACACAGAGCATCTGCTCGTGCAGTTACGAAGTTGTTTGCTGGTGACACAAAAAAAGCATGACAGTCAGTTCAGAAATATATTTTAAAACAAGATGACAGAGGTCAAACTAAGAAGGGTGTTAAAAAAGAATTGGCAGGAGTTATTCACAGCTTTTCACCAAGAGAGAACTACAGGGCATCCTATGGAATGCAAGGCTGTGGTACTGACTCAGAGCAGTTGTGTATTTATTACAGCAGGATGTTGTGATATGCAGAGCTCTAAGTGGACTGGACACATACAGGCCCAGTGTCATTAAATCTAATGGCTGGGCTGGTGTGTAAAGCCTCTGGCTTGGGAAGGCTTTACCCTGGGAAATTAGGGGGAGATACATGCTTAAAGGATCATTCTACATTTTCCCTGCATCCCATTTCATTCTTCTGAACACCAATTACTGACTGTTTGCAGTGGTGAGATGCTGCGAGATGTAGATCACAGTAGTCTGTGCTGTTATCAATCCAGTTTTGGATGTGTACCCTCAGGGCCAAGTCTCATGAGTGTGTGGTGACTACCTTTCAGAACACAATATGTGCAATTTAAATTTTAAAACGCCCATATGCTTTGCTATTCTAGTTTTCCTTTGTGTGAGTCTTTGAATTTTAATACGTGTGTCCAAATGTACAACGATAAAACATGCAGCTCATGTCAGCAGTAAAATGCATAGTAATTTATTAACTTTTTCAGTGTGAATACAAATTGATTTGATCATGTGCCACATAATGAAGAATTATTTGCAGTCACAACTCGCATTCTAGCTGCTGCATTTTTTTTTTAATTAAACATTACAAAGAATTTGAAAACTGCACAACACTTGTTGATAGCCAATAGGAAACACTAATACTATGAAAAGTAATCAATGCTTCTGTATGTCTTTGAAGACACTCTTGTTTCAGAAATTGCTTTTCAAAACCAAGTTGCCATATATTGTTTCACTGGGTATTCATAAGCATTCTTGGCCAAAACTCATTGCTTTTATTTAGGACAACCCCTGAACTCAATACCTTTCCTTTACATGTCATTAATGCTTTTGTAATGTAAGTCATTGTATTTTATGAAGCCATTCTGAAATCCATTATCATGTACTAAAGAGGTCACTGTAGTTTGGGATTCAAAACTCATTGCTTTTATTTAGGACAACCCCTGAACTCAATACCTTTCCTTTACATGTCATTAATGCTTTTGTAATGTAAGTCATTGTATTTTATGAAGCCATTCTGAAATTCATTATAATGTACTAAAGAGGTCACTGTAGTCTGGGATTCTTTCCAAAGAGAATTTTTGGGTTTTAAGTTGACTGTGGTGACATCTAGATCTAGAGACATGTGAAGACCTGGTTACTCCTTGGGTTCTGTCTAGCCTTTTAGCTAGATTTTCTAATTTGTAACACCGTCTTTTATCTGTGGTATGACCTCTACCACTGATTTAAGTCAGCACTAAGAAGCAGGCAGTCAAAATAGCAGCAGGCAAAAATAGAACATGATTGTTAGAAATGCCTTTAATCAAGTGAATTCTGGTAGTTGTTCTTCCTCCCACAGCCTCTCTTGAAAAAAACAAAGGTATTTGTGCCCTAACTGAATAATAATATGCTAAACTCCCTCTGAACTGCAACTTCTTATTTCTTCTTATAGCCCAACTCCCTGGATCCTGAAACAGGCCATAATGCACTTTTGTATGGCTGGTAATGAACCATTTCAAATGAATACTGGATACTGAAGGAATTACATGCTGTGTAATTGATCTAAAGAACAGATTAGGACTGGTGCTATTTCATTAAATCTTATTAGCTCTGGCTTAAGTACTTAAAATTGCAGCCATCCTGTGTTGGCTAGATTACACCCCCTGTCACATGGCAAGTAAGGTTTTCATCTACTAAATCACAGATTTTAAAAAGGAACAGGCTGATGAAAAGGAATATAAGTGAAGGACCATGAAATCTTCATCTTCAGACACATTGAGCCTCATATTATTCATTCAACTGAGAGAAACACTCCAACACTGTCAAAATACATACGAAGACTTTGTTTGTTTCCATATTTTGGTCTTAGATTACTTCTGTGGAACCTGAGTTTGGTTTTTTGCATGTGGAACAGCCCCTTGGTGGGTGAGCTCAAGAGAGATCTTATATGATAGCAGGGGAATCCAGTGGGTCCTTCCAAAGCATCAATTTTTCTCTTGGTTCCTTCCCACTGGAGCTTAGCATGCCTCAAGAACCAGCAAGCCAGTAAGGCTAGAGGACAGTTCTGACTGAGGAACAAACAGATTCAACCAAACCAAAATTACATTCAGCTTGGAAAATAGTTTGTAGCTGCCAAAAAATTAAGGGTTTTTTATTACCTTAGGACTCAAGCTAAATTTAGGGACCCTGACATGCTAAAAAAAGTGTATTTTTCCTGGCTTGCCTTTGACAACAGTGTGTTACTTTCTTACCTTCTGTTCTTTTGTCCTATGACCCAGTATTTAGCTTCATAATCCCTAAATCAAACAAAATAGCATAGAAAGCTTTTGATCTGAATTTTCTCCACAAGATGTATTACACTACATTGAATACTTTTCATGAGATCTAGAATGCTGCACTGTGGGAAACAAGACTGAAAATTTGAACACCATTAAGCAGGAATTCAGATGATACTAAGGGGTGAAATACTGACAAAAGAACCATAGACTTTGGTTAAAACAGATAATACTCAAGGCTTTTTTTATTATTATTCCTTTGATGAGAGAATATTTAAGACCCTCTCACATGCAGAGTCACCATGTTAGTACCACAGCCAAAGCAGTGGTTCATACAGATAAAGAATAAAGTAAAATTAATCCAACAGATGTATTTTGCAAATATAAGAAATTGTTCCAGCAAATCTTAAAAAAATGACAATCACATAAAATACCCACTCCACCTTTTTAGAGTTATTCAATTTCTTTTATATTATTATGTAAATCTCTAAGCCATTTATCTACCACAAAAGCCTGTTTTCCTTCTTATACCCTAAGTCTGGTTCTTGCAAGCCTCCTGCAGCAGGTGGCCTTGGCACTCAAAGCTGCCAGGACTGACCACTCTCAGACAGTGTGGCCACAGTCAAATGCTCTGCACTGAGCACTGAGGGACAAAATTCCAAGACAACCAATTCTCTTCCATCGTGGTGGTGTCAGAGTGAAGGTTTGAAACCTCCCTTGAAATCTCTGCCAGTGAACACAGATCTATCTGCTCCTCTCAGCTTCATAGCTCCTAAACTAAACTCCATTTAGGAGAGTAGAGGTAAACCCTGATATTCCTTTAAATATTCAGCTCCTCTTTTTCATTTAGCCAGGGTTTGAAAGGCTTGCTGCCCCATTGTTAGCCAAGGATCAAGTGTAGATCGCTCATTCAACACAAGGAAAAATAAAAGGGAAAAAGAAATCGCATGGCGTATTGGCTTCTGTCCAGGACTGTAACTTAATACTCTAATAGGCATTGACTAGTCACTTGATACATGCTTAATTTCCTTCCTGCCATGTTCATATAAAACAGTTAGCACTTACTCAATGGAAAGACTAAAAAATGGGTGTGAATGGCCTGTTACTCCCCCAAAATCTCACATGGCAAAACCGTATTTTCCCTCTTTTGCCTTCTTACCTCCCTCAAGGAGTAAAGCTCCATCAGAGCAAACAAAGGAGAATACAGTATTCATGCATTTTAAAAAGTGGAAATTGTATTTGGAGAGAAGATGAAAACTCACTTACAAACTCACTCCTGTACAAAGCCTTCAACATCTGCTGCATAGATGGTAAATATTATTTTAAATTGTCGGATAGCTTAACAAAAGGAGGTTAAATGCAGGGCAGCTGCTCTCAATCTATATTTAGCCTGAAGTTTCCTACCTGGTTTGGACCTGCAGGAAGGCTTGAATATTGAGATTGCCTGTGATTTTATACAGTATTGCTTGATTTATTAAAGATGCTAGTCTCCCTGCAGGTCTTATTACACTGTTCAAAAAGTTTGCGTACAACTTACCATAAACACAGAATTTTAAGTGTTTTTGTATCTAGAATCTCACCCAGAATTATTCTTTTGTATATGTTCATGTGTAACCTGGTCCATGAGACATGAATAAAGATCAGCAATTAGCCACAAGTAAACTCCAGGAGAGTTGTGTTTGTATTGCGTCTTGCACACTCTGTTTCAAGAATAAAAGCGGGGCAAAATATAGATACTAGATTTTAACCAAGAGTTGACAAGAACTGATGGATTTTGCATGTTAAAAGTAAATATTTTATTACATATCATGCCCTTGAAAAATTAACTTTGTTTCCATTCAATTTTGTTCAGCATGCCTTGAAATAGGAATGGCAAAAGTTATTCAAGGAACAGATCACCAAGACTCACGGTACCACAGTGACTGCAATTACCTATTTTCCTGGCTCAGTAAAACAAAACAATAATTTTTTAAATAACCATAAACTATTAAACAGTGATATTATCAGATACCATCTGTGTCTCTCCTTCAGTATGACCGAAACCATCTTTACAGCAAAGCTGTGTGCCACAGACCCACACCCAAAACCTGCTGATGACAGTGGTCATCAATTTTGACAGCCTCTTGGACCTTGTCACTGCTCTGTCCATATGCACTATCCTGCATGAACCACTGGGTACATTATTAAATTGAAGTTCACGAAGAGGCTGCCAATGGGTTAGCTACAGAAAAATATTTATATTTAGAGTAACAGTATTTATATATGCTCCCTACCTCTTGTTCTAATTTGCCTTCTTACCACTAGGTGTGTGTTTGTTTTTCAAATGCTGAAAAGACTTTGTTGGTTTGTTCAGGAAATTTGTCTAGACAGTGCTCACAAAGCATATTTGCTCACATTTGACATTTTCACAGAATGGGAAACAAAATGGAAGATCTGAGTTTTTAAGCTCCACAGACAGCACCTAAGCCAGTCAGCTTATTTCCAGAATAAGGAGTATTCTTGTTCTGAGCAGTCTCTGGAACAACACAACAGAGACCTGCAGGACAGGGACCCACAAACACTCAAGGCTTTGGGGCTAGCTGAGGCATCCATCCATCCATCCATCCATCCATCCATCCATCCATCCATCCATGATCCATCCATGCATCCATCCATCCATCCATCCATCCGGACATTTGCTGCCTCAGAAGAGCCAAATATCCAAGTGCTAAATTGTGATGCCTCTACAGCCAACAAATGTAAAATGTGGCAATATAATGGAGCATGTGGCTATTTTACCTACTCAACATTTACCTGTGCCTAACTAGAAGAGGTCACTAAAATGCTGCTTTCCAGCAGCTCAAAGGTTGGGAACCACCTGTAAACATTTGCAGAACAGCCTCTTTTTAGAATCAGAGACTCCTAACAATCAACATTGAAATGTACCATGTATTATAATATATTCCCAGTGTTATTTACAGATCTTCTTGTTTAGTACAACGAACCAGACATGCTGAAAAGGTAGGATTTTTCCAGTCCTCTTTTATATGAAGTACAATAAAAAAGGCACGTAATTATTCACCATAGGAGTTGTGCACCAGTCCAAAACTTAAAGCTAAAAAGCTACCCATCAGAGAACTCTATGAGGCAGTATTGGGATGTCTCCTTTGAACTCAGCATTGACATCTGTCTGTCAATTTTTCTAGGACAGCTTCAGGAATCCTGTTTCCTGTTGTGTTCTGGTCTTTACAGGATTTCCAAATCTACAGGAAACTCGTTAAGCTTCCCACATCATCTGCTGGAGCACGGAAGAGTCAAACAGGTCATATGTCCATCTGCTTTCCTTTTTCTTCTTTCTTTCCTTGGAATGCCCAACTATGGAGGACTCTTGAGAGCCAGGACCTGTTCAAAGTAATTTGCTTTAAGACAAATGCCTCACAAGATATGGCACACTGAGCAATGGACACCAGCAGGAGAGGCAGCTCAGCCCCACAGTCAGTGCCGACCATGTTTGATCCAGTTTCTAATCATCCATTTCTGCCCCGAGCACCTCTGTACAACTAATCTGAGCCCAAAATTTGCATCCTTTGACATTTCCACTTCTAGACAACGGCCAGTGTCTCTGCTGATGATTGGACCATTCTGGGGAAAAAAAAAAAAAGGGAAAAAAAAGGATTAGAGGAAGGATTACAAAAGGTGAACAGATGAGAAAAAACACTGCTACATCTGTAAATCCCTAACAAAACATTATAAAATGCATTTCTGTATATATCAAGTAATACATGCCCCAGAAAGAGCTAGAAATTCCTAAGAAAAGCTAGCTAATACATAAAAAGTACAAAAACAATTCCTTGATGATTCCTGATACATTTAGGAATTGCTGGGAAAATCCCCTCAAATCACTAGAAAATCTCTAAAAAGCACTAGTGAATCCCTGCAGAGCCCAAGAAATAGGAAATCCCAGAGACTGTAATAATGCTTTTGAAAGTCTTAAAAATTATTTGAAGATTCTGGATCTTAAAAAATGCCTATAAAGGTGCTAGAGAAATTCTAGAAAAGTTCTAGATGCAAAAACTCCTGGACAGTAAACAATTACAAGCATGGTCTCGACGATCAAGACAGAAATTGAGAATATTTGAAGACAGGATAAGTAAAAATTCCTAGAAAGCATACCCCAAAATTTCTAGCACTAATGAAAGAGTATTCCTGGGTAGCACATGATGTATGGATAACCTATCTGACTATTTCTAAAAAGCACTGGGGGGAATTCCTAGTATAGCCCTCCAATAGACCTCCTTGTTTTTCATTAAATACTCTCCAGAGCACCATGCCAATTTATCTCTTCAAGGCTTCCTGAGCTCTTCCACACCTGTGTGAAATCCCAGAACCTCTGTGCTGGCCTCAGGACGTCTTCACACTTCTTGAGGGTGGGAGTCCTGCCCTTGCCATCATCCACCAGGCATTTGGAGTCGGGCAGGAAGGCGGTGGAGCCCAGTGGCCCCAGCTGCAGGACGCCTTCCGAGCTGTAGCGGACAAGCTGGGGGAGAAAGGAGAGTTCTGAGGTGGTGAGCAGCCCTCGGTCCTGCTGCACGCTGGGTCTGGCACATGCTGCTCAAGGGCAGGTCTTGGGAATGTGGGTAAAACCTAGAACACAACATTCCTTTCTCTCACACTCCTGCTCCCCCCCACTCCCCACCCACTATTTCACTGCAAAAAGGGCAATCAAGGAAGTGAAGTAATCAATATGTAAATCATGCCCACTCAGCAGGAGTTGATTTAACAAGGACATGATGTCAATTTTGTCGTGCAGTTTGTTCTTAAGAGTTCTGTTAGAGGCTATTGATAGCAAGAAGTCTAATTAGTTTTTGTAAATAAACATTACTGAAAAAATCCAACCATGCAACCAGTATCCAAAAATATGAGAGGAAAAAAGAAACCATGAGGGAAATGGCAGCAAATTTGCTAACATATGCTTCAGGCCTACATAATAAAGGATGACACTCTGGTATTTCAG
Source organism: Anthoscopus minutus (assembly GCA_013399455.1). Classification (NCBI taxonomy): domain Eukaryota; kingdom Metazoa; phylum Chordata; class Aves; order Passeriformes; family Paridae; genus Anthoscopus; species Anthoscopus minutus. Next base: position 12,663 of record VWYI01015616.1, read on the forward strand.
TTTTGTGTAAAGCACATTAAAGCGAAAATGCACGATGTTAAATTGGCAGCAGGCCAATACGTCAAATCAGACTTATCTACTTCTCACTTCTGTGCTTAAACCCAGAGTCATTAAACCAGCATAATATTGTGCCCTTCTTACTCTGAAAGTGCAACACCCAAGTGCCAAAAGACTGCAGAGTGGAGTCAGCTACGTGGCTTGTGTGCTGTGAGTCTGGATGCTGCAGGGTGAGGATCTGAGCCACCAAAGGAATGCAATTACTACCCAGGAAATTCACTGCCTGTCTGCTCCTACTGCTGTTATATGGCTGAAATTACTTAACAAGAAAAGGAAGAAAGGTCAGAAGTGCCTGCCATTTATTGGATGCCACTGACCAGTGCGTGAGATATCATTAAGAGTCAATCAAAAAAACTCAAATTAGAGTCTGGCTTTCTACTGCCATCCTTATTAACCTCAGAAGAATCATGCTGTGAATAAGAATTTCTTGCTGGTGGTAAAAAGAGCAAGGTCTTCTTGCTTCCAGACCAGATGCTTTTTGACATAGTATGTGTTCATTTTCCCACCTGCCACTTCTGTTCAGAGTAGCCATGTGAAGCACTGAGGTAGAAAAGAGCCTACATCAGAGGGAGCAGAGAGATAACCACAGGAGGATGCTCTGGGTATGAACGATGCCTTTGTCACAGCACAGTCTGTACACACTAAATCAAGACAATTTTGGGGCTCTTTTCCACTCTGAGGTTAGGAGGGGCATATATAAAATAAGCTCAAGCAAGTAAAATAATTTAAAATATGAAGGGACAGGTCAGACACGTTAACTTTGTTTTTTCACATCAAAAGGAGCTGGGGGAACGAATCAAACACATAAATAAAATTTAAAAAAAAAAACAGACTGTAATGGGTTTTCAGCAGAGTTCAAATGAACTGCAGGTATGGCTGAAACACTGACCAGAAAATGTATTCATCTTGCAGTTTTTATTATCTCACTGTAGTCCCAAAATACTGCCCCACAAGCTTGTTGGCTTTGCCTTATGTAGATGATGAGAAGCACTGTTTATAATGGGCTATCTGCTCTGTAGGATAGGATCAATTTTCCTATTTGAGATGAGCAGCATTTCTTACTGGTATTAAAACTGTCTAAAACATTCTTTGTCATCAGAATCTCAGCAGCCAGAGCTACGTGTGCCCTGCATCACAGCTGCCATCACTTGGGAAAGACTTTGTTATAGAGCAGAAGGTACCAGTCCTGCTTAGGCTTCAGAAAGGGAAGAGACATTAACTCTGTTCTAAACTATCTGCAGTATTGAAAGTGGCAGTTTGTGTTACAGCTCAACAGGGATGGCTCGGTGCAGGAAACTGTTATCTGCACAATCTCGAGACAAATGGAACAACACGGGCTTAATTTCCTGAATCTGCACTTTCTGTCAAGTGTTTATGGCTGTTCCAACAGTCATGAAAACTTAGGCTTATTCTGCAATAAAATAGAATTCTAAAAAACCCACCCACAAAGAATGATCTCAGTTCAGACCATATTACATAGGAAAGACATAGAGCCTGCTTCTGCAAAATCAACCTGAAATTAAAGTTCAAGAAACTACTGTATGATTAATAACATCTCCTTCCAAAGAATTCCTATCTTAAATTTCTAGAGACAACATAAACTGTGAAAATAAAATAAGTTGCTTATTACTACAGGCTAGAAAGCAGGAACTGGGATAAAGCCAATTAAAATGATACCTTCTGTGTTCAAAATTGATTTTAAGTGTCACTAAAGTATCCACAAAGACATAATCTCTGAATTTGTGTTAGAACTGTGGGCATGATACATCATGTCAAATCCATTCCCAGTGCCAACCAGCCAAAATCAAATTGCAAAGTTCCCTTTATTAAGAAATATTAAAGCTTACTAATCAAAAAAACCAACAAAACTGTGCAGGTTTTGATGGGCTGAGATCCTTAGATAGTCACACACTCCAAATTTCAAGCTGCAGAACAGAAGCACACTTTTATACATCACGTGGGGATGGACCTTCGCTCAGTTTTTCTCTTTTATCTAGGAAGAGCTGAAGGATTCAAATGACACTGAAGCCAAGTGCTCTATTAAATACTAAAGATCTAATCCTGATACCGTCTGCTATACTGATGTAAGATTGGAAAGCTTTCCCTTCAACATTCAGAAAACTGAGCAGAATCAAAATATGCCAAGGGTTGTTTATCACAGCCACCACACCTGGATCAAAAATAGCGCTGCTGCCTATGGAATGTGATCCTCCAGGAATATTCCTGTGGTAAGAAAACGGCAGCTTTAAACTGGAGGATTTGACTTCAAAACCATCAATTTCTGCTAATTTCCAGTCAAGTGAAAAAAGCACCAAACAATTACAGGCTATTGTTTGTAGGAAAGTGTTATGAGGATGGGCCTGGTAGCTTTCCACCCTAAATTTAACCTCTCTCTCTCACTCTTGTTCTCCAGGTAAAAGGAAATCTTTAACGGTTCTTCAGTCCTGCAGGTAAAGGCAAGCTGTCAGCTGACACAAGAACTGAAACAGCAAGTGATGCAAGAATCCCAAACACCCCACATCCCCAGAATGCCTTGATGCAGGAATCCCAAACACCCTACATCTCCAGAATGCCTTGATGCAGGAATCCCAAACACCCTACATCTCCAGAATGCCTTGATGCAGGAATCCCAAACACCCTACATCTCCAGAATGCCTTGATGCAGGAATCCCAAACACCCTACATCTCCAGAATGCCTTGATGCAGGAATCCCAAACACCCTACATCTCCAGAATGCCTTGATGCAGGAATCCCAAACACCCTACATCTCCAGAATGCCTTGATGCAGGAATCCCAAACACCCTACATCTCCAGAATGCCTTGATGCAGGAATCCCAAACACCCTACATCTCCAGAATGCCTTGATGCAGGAATCCCAAACACCCTACATCTCCAGAATGCCTTGATGCAGGAATCCCAAACACCCTACATCTCCAGAATGCCTTGATGCAGGAATCCCAAACACCCTACATCTCCAGAATGCCTTGATGCAGGAATCCCAAACACCCTACATCTCCAGAATGCCTTGATGCAGGAATCCCAAACACCCTACATCTCCAGAATGCCTTGATGCAGGAATCCCAAACACCCTACATCTCCAGAATGCCTTGATGCAGGAATCCCAAACACCCTACATCTCCAGAATGCCTTGATGCAGGAATCCCAAACACCCTACATCTCCAGAATGCCTTGATGCAGGAATCCCAAACACCCTACATCTCCAGAATGCCTTGATGCAGGAATCCCAAACACCTTACATCTCCAGAATGCCTTGATGCAGGAATCCCAAACACCCTACATCTCCAGAATGCCTTGATGCAGGAATCCCAAACACCTTACATCTCCAGAATGCCTTGATGCAGGAATCCCAAACACCTTACATCTCCAGAATGCCTTGATGCAGGAATCCCAAACACCCTACATCTCCAGAATGCCTGTCTCCTCAAGGCAAACAGATCACAAGTTACCAAACTTCCATGTTGCTTCCAGAATCCCAAGCACTGCCTCCTGCCAGTGGAGGAAGCACCTGTTCATCCACCCTGCTGCCCTGCACACAAAGCTGGGCAGACACAGCTCTGCCCAGCAAAATGGGAAATATCTTCCCTCTAGCAACAGTTTGAGCAGAGCCTTTCATCCCCTCTCATTCCATCTGCTTGTGTAGCTGCAAGCCCCAGAATCTGAGCACGGAGCTCTCTCTTGCTTCTGGTTGTTCTCAATGCAGAGGGAGTTCTTTCTTTCACAGCTGCAGTGCCTCCCCTCTCTCTGCTGTGAAAGGGAAGGGAGGAGGGTGGAGAAGGAGGCTGTTCACCATGGCCCTTCTATCCCAAGATGCCATTTCATTAAGTTCTCCTCTCTTTCACACACCATATAATCAGCTCCACATCACGGCATTCAAAGACAGACTCTGAGACAGCGTGTATTTCCTCTGGGGCTGTGTAAGTGCTCTCAGATTGTTCAAAACCTGCATGTCCTGTAACCATTCTATGAAGCTTATTTATTTATATATTTTATTTATTTATTTTACAGTGTATAGAACCACTGGGCTTTGCAGCTGATTTTACAATGGAGGCTGCACACAGAGGCAGAGCAGTTTAAGACACCAAATTTATTCCTTTATTTACAAATTTTCTGTAGCCCTGGACTGTTTCTCCCAGCAGTATTTGCAAACTTTTTTTCCTGAAAGCCATTAGACTCAAACTTCAGATCCAATGAATACATATAAAAAGGACACTACTTTTCTGTAAAATAGGTTTTGAAATCCACTCAGACTGATGCAAAACCTTGTCTGGATATTCTTAGTTGTTAGCTTAAAATGACTTGGCCCAAGTCAAACTCATTAAACTAAATTGATGTAAACTCAAGCTAAATGCATTTCAGAGCATCCACAAAAGAGCTTGTCCCTGTTTGAATAAAGAAATTTAAAAGCTGATATCATTACAAAGATGTGATGTATTGTGGTGAAAACTGATCTTGAAAATACACATACGGAAAGGCATTTTTTAATGGAATAGTCACAGTGGAGTGCTTTTATTTTGCCACTGTAATACAGGACAACAACATCCAAGGGAAACAGAAGGGTAAGACACAGAGAAAAAGAACATTTAATCACAGATGAACAGTAATCTTATTCCTGACTCAGCATTCTTTAAATACCTGCCTGACTTGGGTGGGTTTCAGTGGAACCATGTGTACACTAAAATCACTGGTAATCTGCTTGTTAGAATTGAAAAGTATGAAAAACAAACAAGGCTGTAGCTGAACAGGGAGAGGCTTTCACATTAATAGGACATATGAACACCACTGATAACCCAAATGGAGAAGCAAGTTCCATATTTATATTAATTTATATTCAGCACAGATGTACAAATAAACCAATCTTGGCTCAGTAGGGGTATTTTGTGTCCTATGCTTGAGATGAAAAATGTCAGAAATGGAAAGCTAAATGCAGCACACAACTATGCTCACCCAGGCTGATTAGAAGAGGGGCTTTAAAAATGTTTATTTAATATATTAAAATGCTTGCTGTCAACACCTTTCATGCTATGTGCTTGAATATCCTTGATTAGGGTTTGTGCAGCTGTGATTCTCACACTGAATTAATTTTGTAAATTGTGGTGAGATGATAGAAGTTTTCCAGCTGTGTAATCATTAATTAACTTGGCTGCATTTGAGTGACTCCAACCCATGCTTGTCTGTGAAATACTCAGCTTAGATAAAACATCATCTCTGCCTTCACTTGGTGTTTCTTGCAGAATGAAATCTCTTTTCCTGCCTTTTGTTGGTTTGTTTGTTTGTTTTGAAAGGAAATGGAAAAATTTCACTGTAACTTATGCCCTCATCTACTTTCTTCCTAAACTCAAAGTCTACTCTGTGAAACAGGAATCATGGAGGCAAACAAGTAGGTTAAGGACTTAAATTGCAAAATAAATTACAGTCAGAACAATTTATTTCATTACTCTTCTAAGTGCTAGCACACTGATAGAGATCAGATGTTGCTAAGGGACTTTCTGGAAGGACTTAAATTTGCAAGTTTCTGTTCAGATCAAAATTGAGCAAGAGACTGAACTCTGAGCGCCTTGACATCTCTGAGAGTCTTCCTGAGAAGCTAATTTGCATCTAATTAAGCAGTGCTATTTTGTTGCCTTATTCAAAGGCTGCTCCTTCCACCTCTGCTAGGAAAGTGTCAGTCAAATATTCCATAATGATCCTGCCAAAGGTGGACATTATGCCAGCAGGAATTACTGTCTGTCTCACTTTGGCTTCGTGGTGATGCATGAGCCAGGACTCCCAATCAATATGTGTATGACTGAACCTTGGATAATTGTTAGGCCTGATAAGGTCAGAGTTTATTTACACATGAGAATGTTCATTAACATAGTTTTGATTCAGATGCTACTTCAAAAGAAACTAGAATTGCATTTCAGAAGAAGCTCAAGTCCTGGATTTAAATAATATCCAACTTGTGTAAGTAAAATCACTACGAGCACAGAAAGAAATGTCATTTTAAAATCTCCAGACATCTGTAAGAAAATAATAATATGCACAGGGACTGACAAAAAAAAAGAAATCATCTATTTTAGAAAAGTCTTAACTTAGAGGATATTCTTAATTCCCTTTGAAGTTGATGTTAAATATGTGCTTAACTTTTTGCCTACTCAGGGAATCAAATCAGCAGCTTGATAAATAATTTCTGCCCAGGAGCCTGTTGGACCAAGGAACAGACAAATTAAAGAGGTACCATGAATAAGTCATGTCATAACAAGAAGAACTACTCATTCACACAGACTACCTAAATTAATTAATCTTCAGTGGATCCCTGTTATTTAAACAAAGCAACATGATTCTTCTGTTTTCCTAACTGGCAACTTCGAAGTACAGATCCACATGCTGGACAGCCTTGGAAAAGACACCCAACAAGACTGGAGTGAAGTTTTGCAGCTCAGGAATTATACCGCCAAACTCAACCCAAATACATCCATTTACTCTATGCTGCTTCTGAACGTTCTCAGTGTTCAAGGTCTCTCACTAACGATGGGATTTGCACCCTTACCTGGGAGGACATTCCATGGCATGGATAAAGGATGGCTTTGTCATCCTCTTCGGCCCCCTGGTCCAGGCAGTAGCCGCTGGCTTTGCTGTTACGCACCTGGAACCAGAGCAGAATGAAACCAGTTCAGTTGGAAATTCATCCCTATTTTAGTCCAGCCCAGCTAAATCTCAGCTGTGCTACAGCTCCTGGAACAAGTACTATGTAAAACTGCTCTCTGACAGACACATGCATCTCCTTCAGCTATGACAGGGTGCCAGCAGTGAATCTGCTCCAGGAAAAGACATTATTTGGATAACTTGCTGTCGTTACACACCTTGGGTCAGAGTTACATTTTCAGCACTTACTCAAGGATCAGGACTTCCTAAAATTCACTCTAAGAAACCCAGGCCAAGTTTTGCTCCAAATTTCCATTGTGAAAACATAAAGCTTGACCCTGTATGTTGAGAATGTGGCTTTACAAGCAGGATAGAAGCTACCCAAGATTGGTGTCAGATGAGATATGCTTCTGTTTCTTCCTATTGTTGATAAAAAACCAAAAAAAGCATATGAAAAATTTTTATTTGAAGTGAAAATATAGTACATTGTTATGTACAGAAGCAACATAAAGCACATTTTATGAAAGGGCACAGGTTCAGAGATCCAAGGAAGTAAAAAATTCCTGTGCCTCCCCAGACAAGGAGAATTTACAAGCCTGTAAAAAACTGGGATGGAGCTCTTGTGAAAACCCTTCCAGCCTTTCTCTTGAGGCTAGAAGCATTACACACATATTTTGACCATAGGAAAACTTTAGAGATCTTGTAAACAAGAAGTTATTTAGACAGACACCTCAAAAGACTCAACAGATCAGTTTTGGTTTAGACTGTGAAGCACCTGTCTGGCCACCTCCATAATTTAGAAACAGCCACAGCACAAGGTGTCAGAAAAAAATTAGTATATAATCCTTCATATTATAGTGTACCAGCATAACAGGGAGTCCGACTGGATAAGTGGGCTCACCAACAACTAAATTTCAGGAGGTTTATTTTATGGCTTGGGTGCTATAAAGGCTAAAGAAGATGAAGACAGCTTTACGAGATGGCTTTAAAAAAATGGGAATTGAGTCACTAGGAAATATATTTTTTACTACTGTTTCAATCTGTTTCACATACTCAATACATTTATTTTTCCTGAAACTCACAAAAATCCAGACATCTTTTCCTCCAGGAAAATAACCAGAAGAGAAAGTACTTAACAACAAGCCCAATATCATTTAGGATGAAGCCTAAAGTAAGACTGAAAGGGATCTAGGTTGGTTTATATCAGGAAAATACCTTGTATGGCTCTATTTTATCAAAAATGTTAAAAAATTTAGTATTTGCATTACTGAACTCCCTGTTTGACTCAAGCACCTCCTATGTGACAGCTCAAGTGGAGCAAACTTTTTTTAGAGCCCAGATTGCTCAGGGTCTGGTATAATTGACACAACATTGGCACTTCTGCCAAAGTTCTTCACTGTTAACGACCTTCTCAGAGCTGACAGATACCAACAGCTCCTCTTGAATTCACTCAATGTCTTTTCTCAGCTCCTGATGGGGATAGTTATATTAGGATACAAATGGAATAAAACCTGCTCTATGTATCAATGTCTGAAGTGCCTGACTTATTTTTATATGAAGTCAATCAAATGGAAGAGAAAGGAACAGCCTCCATTTGGCTGTTTTGTGGGAAAATATATTGTCTTTAGATTTAATTGCAGCTCACATACACAATTATTTTAGCCCTGCTGACCACTGACGTTTTCTTTATGATGTCTGTGGCATCTTATTTGGCAAAATGATTGCCTCAAACTTATGTCTCAGTATTTTAAAATGAGAGCCATGGAGGCTGCATGCCATTGTCAGTAAGGCTGACTTCACCCTCTGCCCTCCAACGAAAGGAACGGGGCTTCTCAAAGCCACAATCCTCAGTGCTGATTGAAAGGAGGGAGGGCATTTTTGTTGCTGCTGCTGTGCTGATGTGTAATTGCTCTGTACATCCTGAAAGCCAGCTCTGGAAGGAGAGGACTGCTCGAGTGCAGCTGTGATGTGTTTCCAAAGACATTCTGTACCTCTCCATAAGTGACTGTGTTGTTGTAAACCCTCATCTCAGGGTACACGTTCTCCAAGTACCACTTAAAGCTCCGGCACTGCAGTCGCTGTCGCAGAGCAATTCTTTCAGAAACGTCTCCAAAGTCAACTCCAGGGTTCTGCAAAGCAGAAAAAGAATAAAGAAATCTCACTGCACTGGCTTTATGGTTGCTGTCTACTGAAATCAAACTGGAGTTCATTTTGTATACCAAGCGGTGTTTCCCTCTTTTCCTCCCATTGTTGTAAGCAGCAGCTCATCAAACAGCTGCTGTTGAGTGCAGACAATAAATATTAATTAAAGCCAGAGGAAAAAGGAGCATAAAGAACAAGAAAAAAACCCAAAATAAATCAAAATAATAAGAATACAATAAGAATGTTGTTACTTATAGAAATTCTAAGTGTTTGCAATCAATCCTGAAGATTTTGCTTTCAGATTCATTTAGAATTTAGGCAGTAATTCTGATCTAAAATATGGCAGCTTGGTCATGCTTTACTCTAGTAAGAGATTTGAGTATTCAGTAATGTAAATGATGTCAGAACAGATCTGTTAAAACTTCAAAGCAAAGCTGCTCAAAAAGTCATTAAGTTCCACTAAGCATTCATGTAGACCAGCATGCAGTTTTTACTAGAACTAGAGCTCATTTGCAGACTTGAGCCATAGAATGCAGCTAGAATCAAAACCTTTATAATTCTACTTCAGAATTTAATTCACATTTAAATACAAATCCCATGAAAGACAGCGGCTGGAAAACTCAAGTTAATATGAACCAAGTCAGCCATTTAAAACTGGTGAGTCCTGAGTTAGAGTCTGTTGATTTAAAGCGTTATAAATCATCACAGTTCAGCATTAAGACAGTAAGAGTTACCTCATCCAACAACCTTTTCCAACACTATATTAATCAAATGGACTGAAACTGGGGAATTTTGCATGAGATCCTTCTGAAGTGCCTTGTGCTTTTCCTCCAGAAGAATATCTGTACGTTTTACAGCTTTTTTTCTAATGCAGGGTTACAAGACAGCAGCAAATCTTGGCTCAGAGTTTATTAAGATCCCCAACAGATGCCTGGTTTTCAGGAGAGAATACAAGTGTAATACTGAACAGGTTTTGCTATTTGCCACACAAAGAGTTTGCTGTGCTCACTGCTGCTGGCTGATGCACATTCTGCCAGGAGCCCTCAGTGCAGCATCCATTCAAATGAATGTTAATTTACGTAGTACTCAAGGCTGCGTGGAAGAAGAGCAATCCTCTGAGGCACTCAGTGCAATAAATCATTCAATGTAAGATTCCTTTATCACTAAAATTGTCGAGGAATAAATCATAAGTGGAGAGGCACCAAACATTTTGGTTAACAGAAATAAAGCTGCACTGACCTGCTGCTGAAAGTTATAGGAACATGATCTTGCAGATGTGCCCAAGGCCATCTGCTGATCAAGATAAACATCATGCACTCATTCTCAATAACCTGTGAGTTGTGAAAAAGGTGGTGGGAATTATAGAACAGTTAATTTGGATTAGTTTTTGTGGTATGGGAAAATGCATGTGTTTTACCTGCCTCTTTTCAGCCCTATTTAAACTGAGGAAATACAGTGCCCTTTTTTGCAGGGCTGTTTCTACAGAGAGCAGCAGATTGAGCTGTGCTCACCCTCTGTGCCCACTACAGTCACCACGGGCAGGTTACAGTGTGATGCTACAAGAATGAGGTGTCCACAGGATTTACTTTGTGGACATACTCTTTTTAACCAGCTAGTGAGGTTTCTAATTCCCCTGCAGAATGTTCTTGTGATGGCTTATGCCAGTACTTCTGTCATCTGTATCGAATACTACAGTGAATAATGTCATGAACACTAACATCAGCTTCCTTATCCTGAGAACTAATAGGCTTATTTTTATGATGCACATTTTATCAATCAATCAATTTATTTTATGGAAAGAAAATTTTAATGTTCAGTACTTCTGCTGCATTTTATGTCTTTTATTGTAGATGTGCCTGTTTTTTTTAAAAAGCTCTGCTGTATAGCTCAGTGCAGAAAACTGCATCAATAAGTAATCTCAGGGAGATTAAAGGAAATCATGTTTTGGTGTAAATGCTTATTTAAATAGCATCTTTTCTCAGAATTCATTTGCACATGTCATCAAGCAAGCAAATGTACAGAGTTTAGCTTTTCATCTCCTAATTGAAAACTGACCGTTTTAGCAAGTGTATTTTATGTGTGCAGACAGGGCCAAAATGCCCATAAATCTTTAATGGACACTGCTCTGTCTTCCTCCTACCATCACAGAAATCTTGTGTGGAAAAAGTGATGCAGTATTGCCTTTTGTTAAAGAAAAATAATTCTCTGCAATTACCTCTGGTGCCAAAAGAAGTCACCAAAACCACATTTTGGAGACCTTGCACAGAGTGTCCAATATTGAACAGCAGATAGTCAGTTTAGACGTGTGAGAATATCTGATGTATTCAGAGATCACATGGACAAGGAGGAAACACTGCTCCTCCAGGTGTGTGTGTTTTAAAAACTGTAAGAGCAAAGAACAAAAATGGGGTTTCACATATTAACTAGGTAGATGTTTAGGACAGATTAAATCTAATGAAGTCTTTGACAAGACTCCCATGACTTTGATGAACTCCAGGTCATAACTGGATATTCCCAGACACCATTGGGTTTGCATGTCTTCCTGTTCTGATAGGAACATTCCTGTTCTTACTTGCTTCCATCAGCTCTGGGCAAACCCCTGCTATAAGGGGTAACTAAACCATTCTTATCTACAGATCAGTGTACCTTGCACCTCAGCTGCTCTCCCCGTGCCCCTTCACGTGAATAATTTGGATGCAAACACAGCAACAGCCAGCTTCCACCTGGCTGGGATATAACATAAAATTCTTCCCTGCAAGAATTATGCTCAGTGCAGATGTAGCATGTGACAGACTTACAGAACAAAGTGATAAACTGAACCTACAGTTTGTTTAATATTTATATTAATGGATTCCTAGAGCCCCTACACGCCATCTACAATTTGTGTGCGCGGTGAGAAGTTGAACGTGCACCTCTCAGCCTGTGGACAATAAAGCTATTCAGTGTGTGATTCTTTTACTGCATACTTTGTTTTTTATGCTGGTGAGGTCTACTGAGTCTCACAATGAATGATATTTATTTATGGACATTTCTGTCGTCCCCACCGTTGTAGCATATGAACACCTCAGAGTTTAACGGCGCCCCAAATGAACGGCTTCTGGGGGAAGCACGTAAACCTGAGACATTTTCCTCTGGTTAAAAGATAAATCTGTGTCACTGCATACAATGGTCTGGACTGAGTGCACAACTAAACTCAGACTGAGGAAGCAAGTTCATACAGCAGAGCTCTCCATACTGAGCATGCACTGTCCCTAAGCTTAACCCACTTCGTGCAGCTGTAGCAACACTCATCACCTCCATGAGCCAACTAGGAACAGCCACCCTTGTTTCTGCTTCTGCTCAGGACAGAGTGTGAGCTGTACTTACTGCCATGGGGATGTTCCAGGCCATGTAAACGTGTGACTTGAAGTCATCCATCCAGACCTCGGCGGCGCGCAGGGCGTTGCGCTTTGCATAGTAGTCGATGTCGTTGTTGTAGGGCTTCTTGGTGCGCTCGATGTGCGCCACGCGGGAGCAGGGCAGCACCTCCATGCTGCCCCCGCACTGCCACACCTGGGGGAGGCACAGAAAACAGCCACGTGGCTTCTTTGTCCCCTTTGGAGGCAAGGCTTCCTTGCAGATGCTGTGTGTAGAGTGTTTTTGCTGGTTGGAGGTGAGGGCATTGGACCGCTCGAGAGGATCGCGGAATTCACCTCTCGCTGTGCGTGGTGGGCGAGTCTGAGGGCGTGCTGATGGCTGCATTAGGTACATAAGTTTAGAAGCCATAAAGAGACAAGTCCTTCACCATAATAACCCTGGTCTGGGGACCATCAGGCAGAGAACAAATTGTGAAGTGGTAACCTCTGACATGGGCGCTGTTTTAATCTAGTGTTTGTTACTGAAACTTCAACAGAATCAGCTGTGTCATCTGGCTGTGTTTGACACATGAACGGGGTACTGCAAAGGGCTCCAAGGTCACCCCAGAGCCTTCTCTTCTCCAGACTAAACATCTCCAGCTCTCTCAGACTGTCTCCACAGAAGAGGTGCTCCAGACCTCTCATCATCTTATCTCCCTACCCCTGAGCTGATGAAGAGGGCTAAAAGGGGCTGAGTGGAGACTGTTTCACCCAGCCTGCCCAGACACCATGGAACCCACACTGTGAAATTTTCTCCCTGCTGATTATTTACTGTCTGAACTCCATGGCAGGGGACAATGAGGACTTGTCTCTTTGCATCAGTGAGATCTGGAGTGATGCAGAGTGAGGGAGGCTGATGGATTCAGCTCCCTCAGGTCTGCACCTAGTAGTAGAGCCTATCTGAAGTAAATGGAAGATATTAAAATATGAGCAATAATTCAGTACTTCCCAAGGTTGCCTTTTACTGAGAATAAAAGCACATTTCTATGCAAGATGCATTCCAGAACTATACTGGGGCAGTTCTCCACCTAACCTGCCTTCTCAAGGACAAAGATAAAGTGCTTGGGAAGTGGCAAATAAAATCTCCTCTGCTCTGCCTTTTCTTTTTTTAATACTTTGTTAGGTAATATTTACTTGCTGCTTTCCAAACAGTTCTGTAGTAAATCACTCGCCACTGGAATTTCCATTTGATAAATGGAATACACTGAAAATCACACTGCTCATAAATTTGAACTGACATGTGCTGAGGGTTTCCAGCACAAAGAGGAAGTGCTAAAAAAAAATAAAATTAATTGATTTTCACCATCATAAGGAGAAATGAGCAGTACACTTTAGTATACTGCTATTTGCCCAACCTAGCCTGGAAGTCAGCTATTTCATGCACAGCCCATTTTTCTTTCTATTGATATGCCTAATGACCTTGTAACTCTTATTTATGTATTTTTGTACCAAGGGCAAGTACATTATCTGAGTGACAGATTTATTTCCTTTGAATGCCAGTGCTCACACAAACCTGAAAACGAAAAGGTACTAAACTGCAACATTAAAGAAAACAGTTTAGCTCATCTGTAAATTCAACACAAACAGTTATTTATCAGTGATAAATTCTCTCCAGATGAAATCCACAGGGAACACAGACACCTGGCTTTGAAGGAAACACAATAAAAAAAGGCAGCAGCAGCCTCAGGCCAGATAACTCTCACTGTGTCTGATCCTGGTGCTCAGCTCTCACTATGGGTCTGGCTCTGGTGTGACTGCCTCATTCATAATCCCTTGGGCTGCTTTCCACTGACACTCAGTCACTTCTTTTTCCCTTCAGCCTGATTTTGCTCTTTAAAGGGGCAACATCTGCTGAAGAGGAGGAAAGAAGGAAGGAAACAGCCAGGAAATACTCAAGGAAATTTTGTTTCCTTAGCAGATGCTGAAATTTACCCCACGTGACTTGGTTATTTTCTGGGAATATGTAACTTTTGACACCAGCAGGGGATGTGTCCCTGGGTAAGAATGGTATTTCCAATCCCAAAGAAAGAGAGCTGGAGGCAGAGGACAGGAGGCAAGGAGTCAGATAGTTGTGCATCACCAGGTGAACATCATCGTGCCACCGTTCCTCCACATCCCAGACAAATGTCACAGCTGTGATCACTTCCTTCCAGACCAGACAAGGTCTCCTGTTTTACTTCATGAAGATTAGGTGCTGTTCAGTGGAGCACAGACATGACTCAGTGTCCCCACACCCTTTCAGCACATGGCTTAACACAGGGTGAGTATCTTGTCTCCTTCCCTTCCAGCCCAATAATCACTTAAACTTACACTAAATAGAGGAGTTTCTGTAGTATAATCAAATATGTGCATCTGAAACTGGGCAAGATCCCAGCAGTTGAGAGCCCTCATGTGAGATTTGGATGAATACTTGAGACTTGTGCTCAAAGGAGGAGGATGGGATGTACAGCAGCACCTTCTCCTCTCTGGACACAGAGCTGGAAGGCACCTGTGATGCAGAAAACCATTGCCTGTCTGCTTCAAACAAAGGATGAAAGAATGAGAAACCTTTTACTGTATGAGCCAGGTAAGAGAGAGGTGAGTCAGCAGCTGAACTGCTCGATTCCCTCCTTTTCATTCTCAAAACTGTACTTAATGACCCATTTTAACAGTAGCAGACAACACATTTATTTCCACATCAAACTATGAAATTATGCCAGGAAAATAATTACATGCCTCTGTAAAGCATTTATCAAGCAGGATCCTTAAAGTACCTTACTGGGGGAAGCAAACTATTTCTAACTGTGACCATAAAATGATGCCTGAGGCCCTCCAAAGCGACACATTTCAGGCAATCAGAGAAAACTGCCTTCCATATCTGTGCCTTATCTCCTGGGATAACAACACACTTCCAGCCCAAGTTATTCCTCTCATATGGAGCTGCCAACAGTAAATGTGTGTCTCAAGGTTCATTTACTGAGCTGGCAGAAACGTTACAGTCTCTGAGCTGCTCCTCACAAGGGTGCACGTGGCTGAAAATCCCACTCGACCTTTTTCTGCCCCATGGAGAGACAAATTCCTTAGAGAAATTTTTTTTTTTTTTTTGCCTTCACAGCATGCACTCATCAAACCTGTAGTGTGGGGCAACAGCCTAGGATCCATGGAGGGCCAGGAGCAGCAGCAAAGCAAAGTGTGTTCTCCTTGACTGGTGCAGCTGAGCAGCCCAGGACTCAGCTTTGCCTCTGTGAGAATCACACTGTGCAACATTTTAAGACATGATCAAGTAATTCCAAGAGACACTCAATTTATTTGCTAATTGTAGCTAATTTCTAATTTCAGCACTGCTCTTTAGGCTGCTATAAACAAAATTGATAGCAATTTAAATGTTACCATAGCTGTGTTACCTTAGCATTTTTACTGCTAATTATCTCAATCAACTTTTCTATAAACAGACATATTAAGTATTGAGACGCACAAGTACCCCCATCAGGAGTAAATTACAAACTGAGTGATAATGTTTGTGGCTTGCACTATAATGATTTACTGACATAATTATCAGTTATTCCTGTACACCTTAGGTGTGACTGTCCTACAGGAAAATGTTTATTTATGCAGCAGCTAGCTGGACATCACATATTAATGCATCAAAGAAAATCTGAAAAGAGGCTAAGTCTTGTCTACCATGGCCTCAACTGTGCATCAGCAAATTTCTCTGAAGGCAGGTTGGGTAACTTATTTAGAAAGGTTAATCTGGTGCCAAGCTTTAATTCTTACCAAACAAGAATAAATTTTCCAAGGCAACACATTTTCTCACAGGCACCTTCTGCTGAAGATCAAAACCATCTTTATCAGGATTTAAAAAATTTAAAGTTACAAAGAGTTAAACAAGCCTGGTCACCACTAAGTAGGAAGTAGAGCTGGCCAGAGTGCTGGGCTAATCAATTCCTAAATTTTGGCAATATACACAGAGACAATATTGCTGATGTGATCTCCTGCTCTGCAGGTGAGACCTGTTTGCAACAGCATCATTTCCTGCAGAGTGAATGTCAGAGCTCAGAAATATCCTGGGATTTAATATTTGCCATTTTTAGCATTTTTAATATTATTTCTGGGATTTAATATTTGCCATTGGCTGCAGCTCCCGAGAGGCTCTCGCTGATTATAGGGAGGGCTCTTCCCTCTCCATGGACTTGGTGCTCTGTAAATTGAATATCACATTATTGTGTATACTGAAGTGACTGCACAGGGTTATTTAATTTGGTACAGATGATCTCACTAAGAGAAAAATCAATAAGTAAAAACAAAAACGGCATCAGCATGAAGGAAAAGCTGGGAAGACAGTTTTAACTTAGAAAACTTAGACTGGAAGTAAAGACTGTGCTCCTTAAGAACTTTGTACCTTGCTGTGAATTTTGCAGTTTAAACACCCTGGTGCTCAGTGAGAGAGAAAAGTCCCAGATTCTCTGTTACAACTCTTTTTTTCCATCAAATAGACCTTTGATTTAAGCAGCTGGAGAGATGAGGTATCCCAGAGGGTGTAATAGTGGAAAGTACACTTTCAGTGTGTGGGGGATTTGCTTCCAAACAATCACCCTTTGCCAAGACTTTTGTACCCTCTTCATAGGCACACCAGTTCCATCCATTCCTCCCAACACCACAAGTTTATAGATGCCAAAGCAACTCCAATGGAGTGTGACCCAGGCATTTGCAACATGGTCTCCACCTCTTCTAAAACTTGACTTTTCCAGGAGACCTGAGGTCACTCCTGCTTTTCTAATAACATAGAACATTGAGCAATTAATGAATTTTTCAGTACCCTGAGGCTCTGAGCCCATTTTTCATGGGCAGCAATGTCTCTGGAGGTGTCACTGCACAACGTGCATGGGTGCTGTAGCAGCTTTGTGCTTTATCTGCTTGCAAGAACTTGTGGCCATTTCAGTGACCCTTTCCTGACAGGAATAATCACAGTGACAAAACGGAAGGAACCAGCTTCAAAACACACATGTGGCAGCAGGGTCCTTCATTTCTGATACACCCAGCAGAGGATGTCACCTGGCACTTGTGCCATGGCCCTGCCAGAGGCAGCATTTCAGACGTTCTGCACATCCTGAAACAAAATCTTTGTGCTGGAACAGGGCTCTGATGTTTCACGCAGCAGTTCAGGGCTCGGCCTGAGCAGCACTTCACAGAAGTAGCCTTTCAGATTTTAAATTTTCCTCTCCGAGTGAAGGCAGCAGAAGAGATGGAGGAGTTTTTTAAGCAGCTCAGATATCCCTGTTTTATGATATTCCAGCGTGGGAATTCTTAAAAGTCAGGGATCTCAGGCTTTCTCTGATTTTCAAGGCAAAGCCTACCAGAAATGGATGTCTTCTAGACTGCCTACACACACCTACAGCAGGATTGGAAAAGATTCTTTTATGATGATAGAATTTCCACATGCTTCAGAAATTTTGTTGACCTAAATTTTCAAGAATAACATAAATTTTAAATGTTTTCACTAATTGCAACACAAGCTATTTGTTACCTCTACCCGTGTTTCCCACAAAGGTTTCTCTGAAACCGAGTAACTGATGATTTTTAGAATATCTGCTTGGTGTTAAAAGCTTTTCTAATGTAAGATTACATATNTTTAAACTGAAAACACAAACTTTTGTTGCAAAAATAGAATAACACAATCTTTTGATGCCATTAAAATCAGTATTTTTTGTCGTTTAGAAACTTTGCTGAAGTGCAGAGTGTTCAAAAGAAATATATTTGATTTAATTTACCAGCTGGATCTGACAGGCACATCAAATTGTGGTTCCTTGAGGTGACAAAAGCCTGATTTCTGACAGAAGTTGCAACACCTGAAGGGCAGGAGGACATGTAGTAAATTCACACAGCAGACACCACTGAGCCCTCTTCAGCCCCTGCAACACCACAGTGCAAGATAAAATCCATGTTACTGCAGGTACAGGAAAATTCCTACTCTGGTGAAGTGAAACAGAAAGGTAACTCTTAATTCTTAAAAACCTGCTGTCATTTCAGTCTCTCCAGTCAGCCATGAACCAACAAAGTCTAAATCAGAAGTGATTCTTCAAAGTATATTTGAAAGATGACAATAAAATCCTTTCCCATCTGAAACATGGGAGCTCTGTGCTTATCCTCCAGTCCTTAAGGAATGTGCCAACTCTTCCAGTGCCCACACTAGAAACAAAAAATTAACAGGAATATAGCACACTTAGTGTTCTTGCATTTCTGATATTGACAATTTACGTAGATCACTGAAAGCTTATCTTTCAAAGTAATTTATAGCCTGACATTTTCTTGTTTTCTAATGGAGTTTTATGGATCTTCTCTCCTGCACATATTCTCAGAGCTGCCTAGAGAGTCATATTTAATCAGCTGTGCTAGATAAAGTGCTCTCTCTCTCTTTTTCACTTCACATAGGAAGCTGTTAGAGACTGGGGAGCTGTCATAATCAAACACATCATATGGAAAAATTAATCACATGGTCTCGTTTTGTTCATCAACTGCATTTTTATCATCATCTTTAAAGGCAGCCACAATTATGGCCTAAAAAAGTCCCAACTGTCGTTTCTCAGAATAGCCTGTACTTGTTCACGGCACTTACAGAGCAAAACTCTTTCCAAGCTGGGACAAACCAGCTCACATCAGAGAGACTTTTAGCTGCCAAAAAGAGACTTGAACAAAGGAGGAAATCACATCTCAAGATCCACAGATCTTTGTTTTGTCAGAGGTTTCAGGGTAAACTTCTGACCTATGCTTTCAAATTCCAGGTCCCAAAAGGGCCCTTGGCTGACTGATCCTGACACTGACTCGGTGACAATCCCTCCTTTTTGCTCTCAGCTCCTGCCCAAAGCAGTTTGCAGATAATCTGCTCAGATGTAGAGGGAGTGTGACAAAACCCCAAACATGAAAGCTGATTCTGTTCTTAGGAGTCTTCTTATCCTCCATGTGTCAATACCCATCCCTTACTCTTGCTGTCCTGGAAGGCTGGAAACACAGAGCAGGGGTTTTGGGCTAATGATTTTTGGAGGGTTGAATTTCACCTGGGACTCTCCTCCTGTTTTTTTCCTGGCTCAAACAGCAAAAACTTAATTTGAAGAGAGAAGCAGAGATATGGAGGATAGAGTAGATGTAGCTATACAAGTCTTTAGGATGTGTTTGGCTCTAGTATTGCTGCTTTATGATTATTATTTTTATCAATATTTCAGTTGTCCCAATGAGGAATACTTGGAAGCTTGCTGGTTTTCCCACAGCTATTACAATAGAGTTCAAGGGTGTGCTGCAAGATCCTCCTGCAGAGCCATTTAATGTGAGTTTCACGGCAAGCTCGAAATGATACCTTTTCTTTACAGAAAAGTAAAAGAATTTTTCAATAGGTACTTGATTAGCCTTTAAATTTTCTTAGAATTTATTGGAATTTGACCTCTCAGCTTTGATCCCATGGGATTTTCTGGTATTTACAGATTAATTTCTTTCAAAAAAAGAAAAGGCAGTGGAACAATAACATTCTTACAATGAGGCACTCAACACAGGCATATTTTATGCTTGTCTGGTGACTCTTCAACAGCAAATTTAGAGGCTGTCCTTCACATGTTTCTCAGAGGTTACACAGAACCTCAAGCCAGTTAAGATCTCAGATGTGACAACAGTGAGAAGATAAAACCCTTCTGTTAACCCTCTTACAGAGGGAAATAGATAAGCATGAAGAAATTGAAACATGTTCTAGAGAAACTCGCAGTCAGCAGCTGCTATCTTGCTGTAAAGATAAACTTTGTGTGTAAAGAACTAGGGCTGATAAATTAATAGACTGGCTGCTATGCCAGGGAGGAGATAGGATTTAAAATGATATTAAAAATGCCCCATGTGCTTTAACAACTAATCCAATTTCCATAAACCCATATTTTGCAGAACTTTTACAAAGGGTAATGCACCTTTGAAAAGAGCATGTCTGGGGAAGAAGCAGATCTCCCTTCAGCAAGGAAAATTCCAGACTCTCTGAAATGCCTCACTGGTGGGGGATGGAAATGACAAAAATCCTTCAAGGCAAGAAAAGCAGCCTGACCCTGCACAGGCAGGGTCCCTGTGCCACACTGCTGGGCTTTACACAAATGGCAAAGAATAAAATATCCCAAGCTTCAAAAGGTGATGGTGGTGGTGGTTCAGGAATTCTTGTTTCCTGCCAGGGAAGTTCAGATGCTGGACTAATTCCCCCTGCTCCAGTCTCCCTGACACAACTTCTCAGGGAGGGCAGCAGCAAGCAAGCATTGAGGAATGGGAAAAAGGAGAAAGGACAGCCAAAGAGCAAGGCTTTAATTTGCAAAGGTTTGTTTTTCTTAGCAAATTAATGAATGCTGGCACCTCAGAATGCTCCAGGAGATGTTAACAGCTCCTATCACGTAAATGACAGGCGTAGGAAAGAGACTGCTTTGAGGCAAACCCTCAAACTTCATAGGCTAGAGATAATAACTTTATTTTCTCTGAATGCTCCTCAAGTCTAAAAGAGGCTGCAGATTTCTTCTGGTCTAGTACCATATATGTTGTGTTTTGCCAGCAAAAATCCTTTTTCCTCTATAAAGTAAATGAAATTTTGTATCTCTCAAGTAGTTTGCTAATTGTCCCAGGCAGATGCTCCTCATAATGTATTCTTTAAGAATACATTTGATGAGAATAATTTTCTGCTTTCTTACAAATTTACTCAACTTTTCCCCAAATCAATAGAATCACTGTCAGTCATTTCTGTAAATATGTCAGCACAGATACTGTTTGCAGCATAACTGTTAAAATTCAACAAATTGGCCTTGGAAAAATACAATTGGCATATTGGAAAAATCTATATGGAATATATGAAACAGCATTAAAGACCAGCCTGTTATTCTTGTTCCTCACATCTCCTTCATGGGATTACTTTAGGTTGTTTCTCCTCACTTATCCCAATAGACCATAGAGAAAATCTCCCTCTAAATTCAAACCCCAGCAAGGGATAAAGTCTTGTGTACAGGAAGCTTACATGAGAAAATCTGCAGCTGAGCTCCTGCAACATTTAAGTTCTTAGGAAAATATCCCTTCTTGCCAGACAGTGCTTTAATAACCTGCACCAAAGCACCAGGCAATGCTGGCTGGTCAGCTCAGCAGCTGCTTCTGAACACAGGAACAGGGCACTCACTGCCAACATCCAGCCCGAAGAAAATGCTCAAGATTACATCAGCTGAGCACAGCAGCAATCTCCAAACCGTGCTTAATCTCTGTCAGATGCCAGGGGAAGAGCAGCAAGAATACCTTGGGTCAGAGTAGGGATGCCTTGCTTGACATAGTGGTGTTCACATGACCACAGAAATCTCTGGAAGAGCACAAAATGAACCCTCCAACAGCATCTCCCTTCAATTGCTTCCTAAGCTAAGTCAGGGGTAAAATAAAAAATAAAAGTTGTTCAAATTTTTTTTTCCCACCAAAGTGAGTTCTCAGCTTTCTTGTGCAATGCCAGAAGTTCACACTCTCAGCCTTTTGCTAATGAAATAATACTTACTTCATAAGAAGGCTGAAAAATGATAAAATGCTTCCTGACATTTTAGCTGAGACCACAGGGAGGAAGAATAAAGAGTGGAATTTATTGATGCTTCAATTAGAATAAAGTCATTCTTGAATGAGAAAATATTGAAACAGACTGACTAATGAAGTGATCACAAAGGGTCTTTTCAAAGGACCCTAAGCAGAGTCATCCTCATTTGTTTTTTCTTTCCACAGCAGACCCTTAAATGATCTTTGCATATTGTCTACACTAAATCCGGCAGGGTTGCTATTTCATTTTAAAGAAAAAAGCTTTTAGGCTGCAAGGGATTCATTCAGTGAGAGCTATTATGCTTATTGTGGCTTTGCTGCAGAGCCAAGGGATTTACTATGTGCTCATTAGATCCTGCTTTGTTCCAAAACAATCTTTTACGATGCAAATTTCAGCATGCTGATCTACTTAGAACAACAATTTCCAAAAAAAAAAAAAAAAAAAAAAGAAAAAAGGAAAAAGAAAAGAAAAAAAAGAAAAAAGGCTATTAAAGTAAAATCTTCTTCCAAGGCAGGAACACTACAAAATCAGATTATTTACTAATATTTAAGACCATTAAGAAAACATCTGGTATCTCAGGTTAAATTCAGCTTTGAACATGGTTAGAAGAAGTCCCAAGAGCTCAGTGTTAGGGGCACAAAGCAATACCATGGGTGGTCAAACAGAGCTTGGAGGCCACGTTATGAAGCTATCACAGATGAGACACATTTGTCACTTGGCTGCTTGGTGCTGAAGCAGAAAAGGTTTGATTTGCTCAAGCCTTGGCACCTGAGGCATGCAGGCAGCAGAGGAGCCTCACCAGCAGAGATGCTCTCTCACCAGGACCCCTAAGGAAGACACACAAGGTGAGAGCTGGGAGCTCTCCACAGCCCTGCTCCATAATGATCTCCAGGGCAGAGCTGACTCAAAAAAAAAAAGGAAAGAAAGTGAAGCATAAATAGGAAAGATGGCAGAAGTGAGGAAACCCACTGTCCTCACACTGGCTGCTTGGCACTCAGGGAGCTGTGGCAGTTTCCATCTCTTGTTAGTGCTCTTTAAACTCCACTGCAGATGTACTGGGGATGAGAGGGGCACTCCTGTTTTTCAAAGCATTAATTCCACCTTGTTCCTCCTCTGTGACCTTCCTGAAGGAGCGGTTGTATGAACACAGAACGATGAATATTATCATCCAGGAGATCTACCTGATAGCTCATCCTTAATAGTTCTATAAATCTTGCTAAGTCTTAGTGCTTTAGGTGGACAGCAGAGATAATCCTGCTGTAAGGAATTGTGTGAACTCATCCCTCACATGCACAGAGCCCAGCCAGTCTGGTGACACCACATGAAACCATTCTCTCCTGTCCCCTAAACAGCAGAACTCCAATTGGAGCTAGAAAATATAGTGAAAACTGATCTCTAGGAGGAAAATTAATAAAATATCTGAGGTGAGCAGTAAGAAAAAGATCAGTTTGCCTTTAGAAATACTAACAAAGCAGCCCTTCCTACTCTCCCACTCTGAATTAGATCAGCAAGCTAAACACACAATTTAAGTTTAAACTCATCACCAGCTTATAATGGACAAGTTCAGCTGGAGCACCTGCTCAGTAAAACAACACAGGATTCCTGAATTCAGCTGATGTCCTGTTTTACACAGTAAGTGCCAAATCCCTAATAAACATTAGCTGCAGATGTGTGTGAGCATGGCTTTCACCAGGAATGCTTATTTACTCGGGATGACAAGCCCATAAATAATCTTTTCCTCCCAGGGCTACGGGAAAGTGCCAGAGGAGGGGCAATGACCATAAACGACTGCAATAGGATATTTGAGACATGTCTGAAACTTGAAAAATGCCTCTGCCCACACTGACTCTCACCCAGGCACCACCAGCCTTGGCAGGTACCTGAGCTGCAAAAAGAACATGAAAAAAAGCAAAATACCCTCTCTGGTGAGCCTGTTACAGCATACTTTGACTTCACTTTTCTGACTATCAGACAGCAGATGTCTGGAACAGTTTTTGGATGCCTCAGAGAAAACACAAAATGGCAGAGAAAAGGAACTTTTAGAGAAGAAAGCGCCATTATGTCCTAGTGATTCACTCTGCTTAAATGCTTTATTGCTGCTATTAATGGACAGATATTAACATTAATCATAGTCTGTGAAATGAGTGACAAACTAAGCTATTTTGTACATCACCTAAAGAGCAATTTGGGTAAAACATAAAAGGAAAAGCTGTTTGTGATTTTGATGGACAGCTCCCTAAATAATCTCCAGATTCCAGGACTGCAAAGTAGGCTGTCACATGGGTAGATTTGTTCCCTTTCCAGGGAAATTTGAAGTGAGGTGTATCACCAGACACAGCCTTTTACTGGTTTTTTAAATTTCATTTCTTCAAGACCATTTTCTCCCATTTGCAAAGATTTAGATTAGAGTTTGCTTTAGCTGACAAATTGTTTTGTTTGGTGGATTTTATTTTTTTGTTGTTTGTTGTATAACTAAACCAACAGAAGTTTACCAATGGTGACATATAAAAGACTTTGCTAGGCATGTTTTTAGTCTTTAAGTTACCTAGGCCTCATTCCATCTAGCATAAGGATGGAATACACATATTTGGCATATTTTTCCCAAGAGCTAAAAGTGTCCTCACAATTGAACTCTGCAAATATTAGCTTGGGCTTATTGGGAAGATAGTGTCCCATATTATAAAAGTGCTGAGCAAATAAAGGATGTTCTTTGTTTGCAAGAGATTTCTAGAAGTTAAATATATAGAGATACAGATATGGTTTCAAACGGAACCAAAATTGTGCTTGACATTTCAAGGTGTTTGACAACTCAAAGTATGGAATAAAAGTTCATTTCAGATCCAGCAAAATATTTTGTTTCAACAACATCTGAAAATACCCTTTCTGAGGATGTAATGTAATAGCTTCTCCTTTCTCAACACATGCATTTAGATATACTTCCTTGCCAAATCCGTATTCTGTCTCAGATAAGTTATTTGGCAAATTAATGTCCCATTACAGACAAAAAGATCATTAGTTAATTACAAAAAAGGCCTTGACATTTACCTTTTGCTTTTTCACAGCTTCCCTAATGAAGGCATTCATCACCATTCTTCACTTGTATCAGCACAAAAGTTACCTTAAAAACATGTCAGATATGACCAGAAAAATCCTGCACTAGAAGAAATACAGAGCTTATATAGGGACCCACAGCATTTTATGTTCCCAGACAGTGCCTGTACTTTTACTTTAAAATATACACTTCAACCTCAGCTTGGCTAAAATAAATAAATAAAACAATTGCTCTGTTATTCCACTAATTTTTTGCTTCTGCAGAATGGCAGTAATCATTAAATGCTACTTTGCTTCATTAAAGTCTGAATTTTCAAGAACTGAAAGAGCCAGTGCCACAGGGTTAAGTAATTCTTTCATCACATGGCTGATGTGTTTTATCCCTGCTGGGTCACAAGTGCTCTTCATTTACTGAGCTCCAGGTTTCATCCAACTATTTATTTGTGGAGCCTTTGCTATAAACATCCTGGGCTGCCAAAGAAATAATCAAGTCTTTCCTGTTCAACCTAAATACAATTCAGTCAAAAAAAAAAAAGTTTTCTAGTAAAATGAGATGGATGATAAAAAATAACCAAACCAGCAGAACAATTACAGGGGCTGATTTGCTTTGCCTATCTTCTACAAGAAAATCTGAAAAAAATATAGCTTTACATCATTTTTATGAAGATACTTTTCTGGACTTGCAGTTCATTTAATTTTGCCCTGGAGCATGTTTGCTGTGAGTAACATGGAATACAAGCCACTTGTCTGTCCTCTTGTCTCTAAATAATCTATTTCCATCTTCTCTCAGAGTCAGGCTGTCACAAGCAGCTAATACCTCTACAGAGATAAAATAAGACAAAAGCAATAACCACAGTCCAGGCCCCCAGGGATTTCTTCACTAGCTCTAACTACAGTGTCCACTCTATCAAAATCCTGCCTTGTTGCCTTGTGTCAATGTTTACATGCTCTGCTGCTTCCACTGCTCACGTTTTCAGAGGGATTCCAGCCTTATCATCTGCTCTGTCAGGTGATGGCAACAACTATTTCCTTTCTTCATTTCCCCTGTTTCTGTCACCTCCTGCCAGCCAGCTCAGGTAACAGCCTCTGCTCTACGACTGAACTATGCTGAGCAAATCCAATTTTACATCAAAGAGGCTGTGTTTAAAGGAGTAATTCAAGTATCCTGTAGCACAGCAGCAGAAAGGGCTTCGTGGCTTCTTGTGTCCCACTGCTCAGACAAAACTGGAAGTTGGTTGGTTTAATTTGGCTGGGCCAAGTAAACACCTGATCCCAGAGGTGTTTGTGCCAGTCCTGGTTCATTCCCTTTGCCTTCATATTCCTGCTGCTTGAACTGATCGTGCAAATGCTCCATAAGTTGGGAAAATTCTAATTCAAGATGATACAGTTTAGTTTAAACAAATAATAAGATATTGCATCACTTTGACAGATTTTGGGAAGGCTAAGCAAGCAGTTGAGGTTCAAGCAAATGGCAATCTCTGCTTCAGGATGAAGATGAAGAGGAGAAAATATTTCTGGTAGCTTTGCTGGAAACAAAATGCCCAGCTATAATTTTATGTTGGCACAGACCTGTTAAAGGGTAAACTTCTGTTTTTCTGAAAGAGGAATACTGTGGCTGTTAATGTGGCAGCAGTTATGGAAGCCTCAATTACGCCCAGATGAATTTTGAAATACCAGGAGTGTTTCATCCTCTGAAAGATGGACATGGACAGAAAGAAATATTTCCTCCCATCTGCCACAGGAAAAGAAATGAATATACAAGGATAGAATGTCTTACTCAAAGTCAAATCTGAACCTACAGCAGAGCCAGAAAAAATGAACTCAGGTTTCCCAATTTTTGGAAATCTTTAGCCAAAAAATTTTCCTAACACAGCCAGCTGTGGTGAGTCTCTGGGCTCTGCATGGAACAGGCAGAGAGCTGTTACTCATTACCAGATGTCTGCAGGATTTCTGGCTAGAAAACATCAGTTCTGCACAGTAGTGTTCAGCCCAGCCTTTCTCACCTTTCTCATTCTGAAGAGAAATCCCCTCTGGTGCTCTGACAGCAGCTGAGAAGCACAGGCAGCCCCAGGTGAGCCAGGCCAGGGCCCCAGTGCACGCTCAGCCCTTCCAGGAGTTGCCAGGGTCCCCAGAGCTGCTCATGGAGCATCCAAAGGGGCAGCCAGGCAGCACCAGAAAGTTCTGCAGATAAACCTGTCCCATGTCTGCACTTGTCAAAATGCTCAAAATTGCTCAGACTTGTGCAAACAGACCAAGAAATAGTCCTTGTCTTCCTCTGACAAATTAAATGTATTTCACTAGCATTCCTCCTAAATAGTAGAAGTGCGTCTTTCAACCTCAAAAATGTGCAACAGAGTGAGATATAAAAAGCCCAATCTATTTTCTGAGAGAAGTCCAAGAGACAGTTTAATAAGCAGCTGCATGGAAAGAAATTCCTGGTTGTAGCTCTTTAATGTAGCAGAAGAAGACATAATGAAATCTAATAATTTGGTATATCATGATAGAGAAATTCTAACTTCAGAATAAAATGGAGCTTTTTAAACAACAAAGATAATTAAACATTGAGCAGCTTGCTGACCCACTGTGGCAAATTCTCTACTACTCTGAGGGTTTTTGTAGTCAGAGTAAGCATCTTCTAAAACCTACCAAAAATCTCAAACAGAAATGATGGGGTTCTCCGTGTAAGATGTTGGGTCAGGACTATGGCCCTTTGTTAGCCACTTTAATTAAAGAAACCTGATGAAGCTAGGGAATTAAACCTTGTACAGCAAATTCACAGAGTATTAGGGAGGAATAAAATACCACAGCTCAAAAGAAAGTCCCTCAATTGGACAACTTTACTTCTCCAATGTTTATAAATGATAGAAAACTTTTATGTATTAAAAATTATTCAGGCAAGCTTCCTAGACTAGGCTAAATTCAGCCTAATGATCCTTTGATGTAGAATTAGAATTTCTTCAAACAATATTTCCTTCCTTTCTCACACTACAATTACTGTAGTTACAGGGCAAGAGATAACAGGTGGAGATTAAAAACTCCTTCACAAGCTGAAAAATAATGAATGCACAGTGCATCAGTTTCTAGTAATCCAAGATACAAAAGAACAACATCTTCCTCTGCTTGTCACGGCTAAGGACGTGCAGCAAACCAAAAGTTATCAAGCAGAACACCCTTACTGCACTTGTGAGTGGTGCAGTCATGGTTTTATATCAATAAACTCAAGAGAGGCAGCAAGTAACAATTATTACTAAGCGGGAACTAACCTTGGCCAGGACTGAGCACGCTGTGTGACAACACCTCAGAAGCAAAGGTTCTGTAAATGTCTTTCTTGGGTACAAAGTGGAAACTTCATTTTGATGCTGGCCCGTGAGACAGTTGTCATATGATGCTGGGTTAAAACAAAAGTAAAAAAAGCTAGCAGCAGAATTACTGGGGAGAGGGCAGGTGAAGTGAGGTGCTCCCAAATCCAGCCTCTCCAGCCAGCAGAGCAAAGCCACCTCCCAGCCTGTCAGGGTGACTGCACAGGACTCCCAGGCACCCCGAGGTGTCTCTGCAGGGCAGCCCCAAGGCAGATGTCAGGACTTACCCTGCATCCCTGTGTGGATTATCTCAACCTGGACCTTACTTCCAAACTGCCTTCCATTTTTAACCATTAGATTGCACTTTGCCTTTGCCTGCCAATACAGGAAAATGTGTAAAGAGAATTTTTTTATATTCCTTGAGATCATTAGGAAATTCCTTCCTGCCTTGGCTGCTGCTGCAGAATGGCCTTACTGAGGGCAGGAAAGCAATTTGCAATTGCCTGTAGTTCCAGATCCAGCCAAGCACTTGACTGCTTGCCTAACTGCACAGCTCTGTGTTATTCCATTGACTAGAGCAGGACCACTCACACAGTTAAAATTAAATGCCTGGTTAAGTGCCTTGTAGGTTTTTGGCTTGTTAACAATTCACCGCCAATACCTCAACCTGCTTAGGCTGTCTCTCTTTCTCACTGCAGTGCTCCTCTGGAGTTTAAAAGCTCCTTTTAACTCCAAGCTGAACAAGTAAATGTGCTCCTGAAAACACCCTTGAGAAGATCTACTGAAGAACCTGCTATCTTTCCAACTTATGTAATTTTTTATAACAGATCTGTACATCACACATCTCATTAGCAGTCATCTCCTCAGGCAGTACATACAGTGTGGGTGGATTTTCCTTTTTTTGATTTACCTAGGAAGTCTTGCTGTCTCAAATTTTCCATGAATCTCATGAATTGCCACTGAAATCTTTACAGCTACAGTAGCCTGGGATGTAATGTTCTAAACCAATTTTATACCCAATAAAACAATTTAATACCTAATAAACTTTATGAAGAAAGTGGTACACTTGCTAATGAAATCAAGCCAAAGATGCTTGAGGGAGAAAAGCTCCAAGTCTGTGGGAAGGAGCCTTGGGTGTGTGCTGACACTCAGGACATCAGAGACCTCACAATCTGACTGTCCAGCCAGATCTGGCAAAGCTGTACCAATGTGTTCATCAGAGAAGAATCACTCATTCCTGTGACCACAGGCATCACCCCCTGAAGTGTTCCACTGCAGGTATGGGGGGAGAGTCAAAATGCACCAAGGGAAGGGGCAAGGAGAGCTCCTGCCACTGTCCCACTGGCAGGTTTACTCTGGGTGAATTCCCAAAGGCACACACTTGGCTTCCCCAGAACAGCAAGGCTGGAAAAGGCACAGAAATAGTCTCTCACCTTCCTAGTTCAGCTAAAGCCTGAACATGCTGGTATGTGAAAAATATGAGTTCCTCCTGCAAGAACTTTCTGGAGCACTCACATGTTGACTACCAGAATTCTGAGAAGAGATAATTTTTGAGTTTCATTTAAACTGAGAATAGCACACGTAACCTCAGGATGAAATTGGCATTCTTGAAAACTTCACTTGGGAGAACAGTCTCATCATTTTGCTCCATAGAGCTGCATGTAACAGATCTAATCAAATAATTGTAATATGCTTCAGCTAGAAAAAGGGTAAGGAAGAAAAACTGTGTAAAGGGAAAGAGGATGGGTCACAATAGCAGCAATGACTTATGAGGGTTATTTCTCACATCTGAAAGCCCAATAACTCACAAGTACCCCAGCCATAAGTGAATTATATGAGCCTTTTGTGCAAGTAAAATTTTCCATCATGTACCTAGTCTGACTCACTGTAACAATTTGTCTCTTTTCACAAAATCATAAGGAATATCTCCCAGAGAACATCAAAAGCCAGAGAGGGCAAAAAGCTCCCTCGCCTGAGAAAATGCCCATACCTTGATCATCAACACTGCTCTACATTTAAAGCTGCCTCAGTGCTCTCCTTTTGATGCTGTCCAGGATGTGTGCCCTACAGTGCATCATTGACATGTAGTCTATATCCTCTGTTTCCTCCTCTTTTTTCCTCTGGCACTACAACTAAACTGTACTTTCAGTTTGGCAGTTGTCAATTTGCACTGACTCATCGACTGTGCTTACTCTAAATCTGTACCAGCCTAAAGGCAGCAGCTGGCCATAAGAAGAGCTTTTGTAATCCTCTCCTGTCACCTGATTCATTGTCACAACTGGACCTGGGAATTCTCCATGACTTCAGCATATTAAAAAAAAAAAAAGAGAGTCAACTGATAACAAAACTAGTGGCATGTTTCTGCAATTTGCCTTATGCACCTCTTGGAGTTGTTCAGATGCTGTGCTTGGCTATGTAGTGAGAGGCTTCATGTTTCTAGACTCACCTTAGGTAAAATGAACTTTGAAATGAGATTTCTACACTATTTTTATATTATGGAGAAGCATTGTAGAGGGTGATCACGTGCTTTCAGGTACAGATAAAAGACTTGAGCTTCATTTCTCAGTTTCTCAGCTGACACTTCCAGGGTTTGAATAAAAAGTCTTTGGTGCCATAACGACTGTAGAAAAGTAGGGACCTCTGTGTGACCTCATTCTGGACACAAAACTGCTCCAGTTCTCACCTCTGACTGCTTCAAAGGCTAATCCAAAACAGTAGTCCATGTTATCTAAACCAAACTGGAAAATGCCAGCCCTGGTTCTTCACAACTTGAAGAAACTAATTTGTGGCTCTGGGATACTCAGTCTTGGCTGAATATCAGAAGCCTGTCCTTTAAACTATGGTAAAATTTGTGTGTTCCCTCCTGTCCATATTCTGCTCCATCATCCATTTCTTCATTTGGAAAAGAAAAATGAAGACACAGATGGGTCCACAGCCTTAAGCACATGCACAGTTTTAAGCATTTTCCCTGGCCTGAGAGAGAAGTTAAGACTGTGCTCACAAACCTTTATTATACAGGAATGGAATGAAATCTGCCCTGGGTGCTCTTGCATCTTTGTGAGCTGGATCTCTGTAATCATCTTCCACTTAATCAAAACACAACGCAGCAGAGCTGTGATTACACAATTTCAGATGACAAGTAGCAGTCCTCATAGTTTGTTTTAATGAATTCTGAGTTCACTATGTAGATAACATGGTTAATTTGTTATTCAGATACAGCATTTAATCATTGAAGGACATTCTGAGTCTGACCAGGAAAAAAAACCCCAAACAACTCAACAACTAAAGTAACAATAATCAAGCAATATTTGATAAATGTGATATGCTTTGAACAATTTTGTTTAAAGTGTTGAGCTTAGCAAAAGTAGGCTAAGTTAGAAAAAAATATACTAATCAAAGAATGGAAACAGCCCCCCTCCCAATCCTGCCTTGTTTAACTTCTCTGATATTTCACATCTGCAAGTTGCTGCACAGGAGGCAGGTTGTTGTTTGTTTTTTTTAAATTACAGTCGTTTTGTATTCTGAACAAATTCACTTGCTCAGCAAGAGAAATGACATTAAACTGCTGACAAAATGTACAAAGCAGGGCTGGTTTCAGATATTCATGCTTTAGACTGTGTCAAAAGTACTGCAAACATTAATATCAAACCATGACTACTTCTAATAGAAACTATGAAAGAAGCCAAAATAAAATGTGTTTTCTAAAGCAAGGAGATGAAAAAAAACCGTGTCTTGGCATGATAAAAGGACTGTGGAAAGTTCAGGTACTGATTTCATGGGTATTAGCTATGCATAATATACCTATGTAAGAAGGCACATAACCTTGTGGGGAGGGCATTTCTGTAAGCCTGAGAAGCAGAGCTGGCTGGAATCCTTGGCTCTGCCAAAAGCAATTTTTTAATAAGACCCCACACCTCAGTGTTCTCTATGTAAAGGGCAGAGAATAAAATTGTTTTCTGTTAAAGACACAGGAGAATCAGAAGCTGAAAAAATACAGAGCAATTAAAAGACCCTGGTGTGGTTTGTTTCTAACAAAACAGCACTGGAGTTTTAAAACACTATTTCTTCACACATATTTAGGCAGGACTTTCTGTGTTGGCTTAGAGTGAGGCTTCTCCAGATATCCCTGATTATTGGTGTGCCTTGGTTTGTGTATGGCAGATCTGAGGCTCCTCTAAGTCAACAAATGCATCTCTTTTTAGCCACCAGAAGTTATTTCCCAAATTAGGAACTGCAAGAAGGTATTGGCTGTGCAGAGTGACACCCTTTGTGCTACTCCCTACTTCAGCACGCTCTGCAGCACCTCACTCCTGTTGGGTGGGTCAGCACCAGTGGAAGGGCACATGCCATTAAACAGAATTGTCCCCTAACTGAAGTGTCATCTGTGAAATGGTTACTGCTCCCAGCAATTTGATCAAGACACATATTAGGACAAACCAGTATTTTATGTCTGCAATAGATGATATCTACACCAAGAATGAAGTAAATCACTCTTCTTTAAGTCTTTGACCTTTAAGGGCAGCAATTTAAACCATTTAGACACAGTGAGCATTTCAGTGTATACAGCTTTCATCATTTTCAGCCATTTTCAGCCACAGAATAGGCCCTGTCTGTGCAAAGGTTAGCATCAGGGTAATCCTCTGCTTTCTTCAGTGTTTCCCTAAGCAAAATTAAAAGTGGCATCAAGTATTGGGACAGCAAAACTTGGCTCTCAAGTAGGTTCAGAAGAGGAATTTCAGTGAAGCTTGAAGGAGAAATTATTTAGTCCCCAGCTCCCCTTGTCTTTTTGCAACCCTGAAAAGAACCAAAGCATTTACACCCTGCCTGGTGGTGCTGTGGGTAACTTTAGCACTCAGGGTAGGTTTGAGCACTCACAGTTTGCTCCAGGCTGTGTTAGTGTGGCCCATCTGCTGGTGTGGAAAATGCACCTGCAAACACAGAAGCACTGGAAATGCTCGGCTGTGCCATTAGTGAGGCGATTAGTGGCACTGGCACAGTCAGGCAACTCTTGCACTCAGACAGAAAGAAATAAAATACATTTTCATCAGCTGAAATACAGAAACTGAACCTATAAACATAAAGCATCTGCTTTGTGAGAGTGAAAGAAAAGAGGAGTAAAACCAAGAGAAACATCACGGCTTTAAAATGATAAAAACCCTCCTAAGAACCACACACTGAAATTGCTGAAATGTCTGCAGCATCATTTGTCAGTTATGAAATTTTAAAGTGAGGATCTGAAGGTGCTGAAGATGGAGTATGGGCATGACTTTGCTCTATTTTTTGCTTTCTGAAAGCCTTGCAGTGCTTTTAGCAGAAGAAACCATGGAGGTGGCGATGCCATTTGTGCCAGACGTGTCCTGGGCACTGGCAGGCAGCAGGCAGGAACCTGCTGAGTGCAATTAGCAGGAACCAGAGTGACAGCACTGGGCATCAGAGCACATGTCAGGGCTTGCTGCAGAGGAGGGAACCAGCCTGCTCACACCTCTGTCACAGGGACACCAGCACTTCCTACCAAGGTGCCTTCCTCTCTCATAACCACCTTAGTCCTGCCACACCGTGGGGCTGATGCTTCTACCAGCTGCTTTTCAAAACTCAGCTAAAAATGCAGTGGATTCAGGAAAACAAGATCTGATGTTTCTGTTTACACTCTTTAAAAGCAGCCCAGGGCTGTAAAATTTTGTAGAAAACATCACTCATTTTCTTCAGCTGAATGATACAAAACAAATTTCACCCTTGCTGTGAAATGATGCTTAATGATGTTATAACCATGAAGTTTTAGGACAAAAAAACCCTAAAGGTATCTGTGCTTAAAAACTTCATACTTTTTCTATGCACCTATGTCAATTAATTAAACAAATTCTTTCTGTGGTTTCAGCTGTTGAAAACTTGACTCCCTGCCTGCTTTAATATGACTGTTTCTTCCTTCCACCAGTCCTTTGGAAATCCAGTCTTGGACTGACAGACCTTGTACCTGGCACTTAGAAACAAAGATCCCGTCAAATACCCTCTCTTTTCATCCAGGCACAGATCTTGGCATTACAGGGTGCCATCACAATGCAAACAGAAACATAAATACCACGAGTGGGAATCCAGACTCTTGGCTCAGCCAAGTGCACAATAAAGACACCACATAAGAATTTAAACAAAAATCGTGGCTGAAAATCCTAGGAACAGCCCAAGTTTCTTATTGCTCTGATATAACCTGAAGGATGCTTCCAGAGAGAAGAGTGGCAAACTCCATCAGGAATGGCTGTAGCAATGTGGGTATTTAGCTGCCTGAAAAAAAAGAAATGTTTTAAAGAAAATAGAGCAAGCAAAAAAAAGATGTTTAGAGAAAACTGCCACAAACTTCCAAGAGTTTTGCCTGACTGAATTCAAAACACAGCCCTGCTCAGCCTATTTACTGAAACACAGTGTTACAAAACAATCCAGCTTTTGTGAAATTCTTCAGAAGACAAATCTGATTGACTTGTCAGCAGTTCCTTACTGTTCTGCAGTTCCAATAGCATACGATATGAGAATCAAATATTAATAACTTTGTTTCTCAGGAATGCTTCTGTAATGTAAGGAGGTGTCTCTCATGAACCTGTTGCTTAAGACAATTGTGATTTTTCATCTTAGATGAGCTCTGAAAGCCAGCACCACTAAGTCAGAGGGGAGCAGCTTTTGCAAGTCCTTCAAACCATTCAGAAGAACAAAGCAGAGGCAGCATTTGGTGATTTGAGTCACTGAAGAGCACAAGCTCTAATTGTTCTGCTTTTTAGAAGGTGCACTGGTTCATCATCACTCCTGGCAGCACAGCATCACACGAGGGCATCATTGCACTGTAAACACACTGAAAGGAAACCAGCTCCTACCTCAAAGCACTCACTGCCCTCTCAGGCAAATGGAGAAAACAGATAAAACAAAGGCAGGAACTTCCCTAAAAGCTCAGTTTTTATCTAAGGAGTGAGACACCCATGGAAATGATGCATGGAAATGCTATTTAATAGCATTTCCCAATCATTTCTTCCTCCCTCCCAGTCAGCATCTCCTTCCTCACTGTTACTCATTTTCAGTGGAGGGCCACGTTGGTTTGAGCAGCTCCCTGCTGCTTTCTCACAGATTTCTTCGTGGTGTCTTTGTGAAAATCAATGCTACAACACTTTTCAAATGTCACTGTTGGGTTTGAGGCACTCATTTTTTCTGGCTAAGACAGACAGGACACCTCCCAGCCCACCTGCATTATTCTCCTGCAGCAAAACCCTTCAGCATGTGCTTAACTTTAGCCAGGCATCCAGTTCCTGGTGACATCAAGGGGACTTGTACAAATGCTTCACTGATGGCAAAGCCCCAGAGATGCAGTAAATTTTGGGTCTGCTCAAATGTCTGGTGCACATCCCAAAGTTTCTCCCAGCTATTTAATGAAAAATCGGCATAAACACAAACCACTGTGTTCTCCTACCCAGCAAAACAGGTTAGAAAATTTAAATATAAACTAATTTTTTTTTCTATTCTTATTTTTATGTGTGAATCCTGTTCTTACTACATGTGAATCATCAAGCAGGCAAACAGGCTATGGGTGCTCTGACAAACCATTTAAATTCTGGGAGCATGTTTCCTTGTCAGTCATTAAAATGTCATAGTGGTTACACATATTTTGATACAAAATATTAAAATCACATAAACACATGTATAATTTTAGGATATGGTTTATACATACATATATATGTGTATATATATATATATATTTGAGATAGATACATACACACTCTTGGCATCCTTCCACAAAGTGTTTTTGCTTGAGGGGAAAATGCCCCAGTACTAAGTTCCAGATCATTCCAATTGAACAAACACTTCAGCAAAAGTAACACCACAAGTATGAAATTAAGTTTGAGGTGTGCTACAGTACTGTAAGCTCCCTGCAGAGAGGATCTGACAGAACTGTAGCCAAAGTGTTACTAGGGAAATTTTCAAGTGAAAATTCAATGGGATTTGGACATTCAGGCCATCAAACATCCTCTGGAAAATTTCACCCTTTTTATTGATCATTCCTCAAACCAGATGCACACCTAGCTTTATAAAGAAACAGAAATGTGACAGCACATGTGCTTGAGAAGGGGGAGAGAATGGAAAAGGCACTAACCTGCAAGCCAAAATAATATTTAATATTACAATTACTTTATTGCTTCCACTCGATTTTTTTGGGCTTGCAATCAAGTCAGAAGGATTTATACTATCAGAGGACCTGGCCTTCATTTTTCTTCTGAATTGTCTCTATTGGCTGCACATCAAAATAAATATGTCTTGGGCATTTGACAGGGCAAAGGGCCAAGATTGCAGGTTCATGGAATTATTTTTTTATTTGTGATTTGTTTGTTAGTTTTCTTAAGCTTCTTTTGGAAAGGTTTAGTGGTATTTATCTCCTGCAAGCAAGTGGGCAGGGCTTACAAGAGAAGCTTTGTTCAGGAGGCTTTGGTGTCAGGGAAGCTTGCTGCCTTATTTGAGTACCTCTCCTTTGTGTAAGGGATTTGTTATTTGTTTGTTGTCAAGATGCCTTTGGGCATCAGACCCCACTTCTTATAAAGAGATTATTTTTCTGTTATTTTTCACGCTGTTCCCCTTCAGCAGTTTCAGCTGCTGCAATACTTGAGGATGTTCCAACAGGCAGATGGATAATGCAGGGACACTGAAAGAATTTAATGCCGTGCCTTCAGATTTTCTTTCCTGACATCATTTGCCTTTGAAGTGGCTTCTCAGTCCCCAGATACTGACTCCCCTTTCCTTGCCCTCTCTTAATTCCTGTTCGATCTCTGCTTTAACATAATTTTTTAAGTGCTGCAGCTTTACTTGTGTCCACATGGCCCCATACTACTATTACCAGACCCTGTAAAATAAAGAAGGATCAAGAAGCCTACCCCTTCTGGCAAGGTTGATCCTGGAAAACGAAAAGCCTCTTAGCATTTTGATGGAAGTCATAAGGACTTTATTTTCTCCAGAACAGCTAATTTTCTTCTTGAGCCACTTTTCTGGGCACTGACCCAGTTTCAGCACCCAGGTCCAATTCCTGTGCTGGATCACACAGCCCTTCACACAACCCAGGGTGCCTGGTCTTTAAAATAGGAAAGAGAGAGGTCACTCTGGACAGGAGAATTAATTTGGCAAGAAAACTCCAAGTCAGCAATATTGAGGTAATCTCAAGGTAAGAGTATGGGGACGAACAGGCAGACAGGGGAAAAATTAATATTACAAGGTCCTATTTCACATCTCAGCAGGCACAAGGTATGAACTTGACAGGTTTGTCCTCTGAGCAGCTGAAGGAGCGAATCCCATGCATGAAGCATGAGTTCCAATGGCATAAGGCATTTGCAAGCTGTCAAAAAAACCCCCAGCACTAAATTCAAGCTGTTCTGATTCACTGGTACATGACTATAGAAATAGCGAGTCTGGCACCTCCCAGCTTTCTTCAGGATTGCAGCTCTAAAAGGATGACTGGAAAAACATCAACAGCTTTCAGCTTGCTAAGGCAGAAACATTTCACACAAGGCTTTTTAACACATTTGAGAAATAAATAAAATTTAAGTGCTACATGCCTCTGGATCCATTACAGCTTCCTGGTTTATACCCTGAACTGGTGTGGACTGGCATGTGATAACCAATTTTAAGGAAACCACACTCATCTGTCAGTGGAGAATTGGACATAACCCCTTTATCACTGGCCATAACCAAGTTTTAGAACATATCTCAGAAGTTAAAGAAAACACAGTATCAGCAGGGCAGATAAATAAAAGCCTAAAGGAAGTGATGGGTAATAACTTGCACAAAGGGGTAGTTGAGGTGCATGAAAAAGAAACATTAGATTGCGTCACAAAAATCAGACAGTAACACTGTTCAAAAAGAAAGTTATCTTGAGATACTAAATCTGGTGATGCATGTGCTGGTAACTCAATACTTAGCTTTGTGTCACCACTGTAAATCAGAGGCAATTTTTCAAAAGTCTGAATGTTGTTCTTTCTTAGTCCATCTTCAGCTCAGGGTTTTCAGCTCTACTAATGGCAAGAATGAAATTTATAGTCCAGAACTCTGAGCTGATTCTTATGCTAGATGGGAGCTTGTCCCCAAGAGCTTAGGCTAACATATTTCTTACTCTCACAGATGCTTGAAAGCTCTTAAGGAAGTCTGAGACTGACAGAAAGCAGAACAAGATATAGCTTAGGACTTGGGGAAGAGATAAGAATCAAATGTTAAG
Source organism: Anthoscopus minutus (assembly GCA_013399455.1). Lineage (NCBI taxonomy): Eukaryota > Metazoa > Chordata > Aves > Passeriformes > Paridae > Anthoscopus > Anthoscopus minutus. The sequence goes on from VWYI01015616.1 coordinate 51,024, forward strand.
CACTTTATAATCTTTGTCATGCAAATTCTTCCTTCTGGAAAGGTTCTCTTGTTCTTCACAACTAGTCCAATATTTTAGAATTCTCAGATATTCGTTTTCATCTTTAATATATACATTTACCTATGAACAAAAGTCAATGAGCCCAGGGCTCTCCCACCAGCCCAACATGTGGCCCTAGCACAACAGAAAATCCACTTAAGGGCTCAGTGGTGCAGGACACAATATAAAACTTTTCCTTTTGATCCAGATACTTTAGGGCTTTTCAACACAAATATAATTTAGACCAGTTATTTATAGATATCAAAGTGAATGTGTATAATTAAACAAACACAGTGGGCTACTAGAAAATCTGTAATTGAGGTGGAAACAAGTCTCTTTACATGGCAGATCTGGGTTAGCAGTCTAAGGCAACTTTGCACACAGATGTTCCCTTCACACTTTGAATTGATTCACTCTTTCTGAATCAAATCAGCAAGACATTAGTTTCTCTGACATCTTCACTGAAAGGATGTGTCAAATTCTGAAAACACTCTGAAATTTGTCACAGACATGTAAGTGAGAGAAGTGATTTAGTCTTCAGTGTTGACATGAATAAGTAGTTTAGTGGCACCCTTTTGAAACACTGCAGTGAAACACTGAACAGTGAAACACATTTATGTCGGCTGGAGGAGCAATCTAAAGCAATCTGAAACTGGAGTTGGTAAACACAACAGACAAGATGAAAACAACCTCACTGAGATGCTTGGAACAAAGGCATAGAAAAGCCTTTCACACTTTGTCAATTGGCTGCACCCCATACAGCTTTTTTTCGTTTTAAATAAAATTAAATCCCACGACTGTGCAAACGTGGGTCAGCGCTGACCATGGCTGCCCCGATGTCCTGGCAGCTGCTCACACACCTGACCAGAACAACTGGGCTGCAGATGTTTTCCACAGCAGCTGCTTACAAGAAGTGTGATATGTGTTACTGAGAACTACACCTGCAAAGCAAGGTAACATTAGGCTCTGATTTAGATCTCATCACTGAAGCTGAAGATATGGATCTGTTTAATAGGCTCCTCAGCTGAACATTTGCCATTTGCACACAACAAGGCAGAGTAAGACACTTCTGATAACCAGCTCTGCTCACATATTTGAATTATTCAATTAGCTTTTTCCCCTTTGTGAGAAAAGAACAGAGCAGATGACACAGCACATGCTGAGAAAATCCATCTAATGACTTTATGGATATTCTCACACTGGAGAACCCACAGATTGAGCCCAAGGTTTATATTACAGCCTGACATTGATATTTCAAGCAGCCTTTCCTAACTCCCTCATGGCCTCTCTGAGCCTCTCTGAACCAGCTGAGTTGCAGCAATGAAGGCTGCCACTGTGTGGTCAGGTTTTTCAGCATTCAGGTAAACACAACCTATTTGTCGTTTATTCCCTCACTTTGAAGGGGAAACTGAGAATCAAGTTGGCTCATCTTGCTCTAGTGGTGACCTGGATGCAGGAACAAATTCAGGCTTAAGGTGTGTTTCTCCAACACCAGCACATCCCACTCTGCCTTTGAATGAACAAACCCTAATAATGATCTTCCTACAAAAGCAAAGATGAGACAGAAACACAGGGAAGTGTGAACAAAGCAAAGGAGAAGGACTGAAAAAAAGCAGATTATTTTTTCTTCTGTATAATAGGGATTATCGAAAGGCACTTTTCGATAAAGGAAAAGTTACAGAATGAATCAATGGTTGAAATCTATCCCACTTCAGAAGAGAAAAACAAATGCATATTTTATATTACATTGATAATGTCTTCTTTCTTCTTATCAAATTGATTTTCACAGTATTAAATATCTAATTAAAATACAGCCACTGAATTGTTTCTCTGGAGGACTGGGAATCAGGCAGGACAGGAGGGCAGAAGTGAGGCTCAAACAGCTGCAGCACCACAGCTTTGCATCTGGCCTTAATCCCAAGCAACTTTCACATTGTGAATCACTAAGTTATTCTGCCCATGCAGGGCACAGCTAAAATTTGCCCCTCTGCAATAATTTCTCTTCTGGTCCAAGCCCATGAGGCCAACAGACACAGTGCAATAAACAAATGTTAATGTGGCTCATTCTTGCCAGTTAATTAATAGTTCTTCTCAGAAACCATTTAGTAAATTATTTGGATGATGCAAAATGCTTTGAAGGCCTTCTGCAGTTACTAATAACACCATTCTCCCTTCCTGTTCCACAGCTGGTTTTATTAATAGAATCTTTTCATGGACAAGGGCTGATCTGCAAGAATATTCACTGGAATAACGTTCAGAAATATGTTCCATGCAGGCTGTTCTGAATCCCTAACCTCTAAAAACCACAGCTGTTTTAGGAAGCCATCAGTTTGCTGGCTGAAGCTGAAGAGGATCACTTTCAGGAACTCAGAGCCTGACATTCCTGTGTAAGAAGGTGCTTGCTGTGAACTTTTCTAACTTTCCATAAGACACCAGAGTTCCTAACAAAGAAATATTCACCTACTCCGTCCCTTATTGAACTCTCCCAAGTCTAATGGGCTCTACTGATTCATTTGCACTTAATTGGCTCTAAGATGCTACCTCATTATTAGTTCAGCTGCAGGCTTTCACACCATCCTGGAAAGGTAAATTGGCCCTAAAACCAGGGAATTACTCCTTTAATTAGGCTGGATTGATCAGAAAGGCTACAAAGATCACCTGCATTAACTACAAATCAGCACATGTACCCTGCCTAGAGTCAGGGAGTGACAAATGACCACAGAGGCTTTGTCTTGTAGCACCCAGCAGTGTGAGAGCAAGCTATGGGATGTTCCAGTAAGTCTGTGATTCCTAGGGGCCACAGGCTGCAATCAGGCTTAGCTGAAATTTGTTATTGTAATGAACTGAACCTTCTCAACGTAGCAGATGCCAGGAGGAAAGGATGCTATATGGATTTCCAATACCAGCCAAACAGCCTCAATCTTGGAGCCAAAATTCTGTCACTCTGATGCTCCGTGGAGTGTCTTGTTTATGGACTTTCATTACTTACTCAGCTTTGTAAACCACTCATTCCAGAGCTCCCCGTGGCATCAGCAACTTATCATCACTTGCCATCAGCTGTTGCATATTATGTGCATTAGTAAAGTTCCCCACAGAAACACAGAATAACAGAAGCAGTTTGGTTTCTTTTCCTCAGCAGGAAGAGAAATAAAATCAAGATTTCCACAGAAATACACTCCCAAATATATAAAAATTAATAACAAGCCACTAAATGTTTCTGTGCCAAATGAGAGAGAGTGGGCAATGAAAAGCTCTTCATTATGTTGGTGCCTGGCTAGCCTAATACCCATTCTGGGAGGGATTTTAAAAATTGTCCAGCGCTCCTCTAAGTGTCCTTTTTCAATGACAACCCTTTCACAGTTTCTCAGGTGAGATTAAGGATTCTCCCTTTTTAGCACCCAACCTCTGCCATCAGACAGCTCTCAGCAAGAGCTGAAGCACGTAGTGGGGAATGCAGAAGACACTGCTCTTGGGATGGTGCCAAAATGTATTTTAAGAAGATTCCTGTTGCTTTATTAATTTCAAGTTCCATTGAAAAACAGTCCTTAGTTACAATACAGATACCCCTGCTTGCAAAAGCTCATAAAGCAATCTTGGTTGTATGCAAAACATCTGTACTCTGTGTGCTGTTCTGGCTATAAATCTGTATTACGCTCCTCTGCACACCAGTATTTATCTTTGTTGTTTAATGCACCTCTGCACACTGGAGAATTCATTAGGAAAACGACACAGTCATGCAGTGAGGCTATAAATTAGTGTGCTGCTGCCTCAAGAAATGCTATTGATTTTGCACGGCACTCCCAGATTTGCATCTTTGCCAGTTAGCTTAACCATAATACCATTATGTATGTCAAAAAATATCCTCAACAGTTGAGTCTGCAGCCCAGCTAAAGGTACATTCTGGCAGAATGTGAAGCCTTCACAGAATGCCAGTAAGGAAAAAGGCCCCAAACCCAATCAACTAATTGGCTTAGATTTAACCAAGCATGAAAAAAAAAGGGGGAAAAAAGGGACACTGCTACACCCAGGGCAAAGGAAGGAAGATCCTGCAGGACTGCTGGCAAAGTGTTAAGCAGTAGATGGAAGACAGGAAAATCCAAGGAGGAACATCTGCTTGCAAGCCTTGGTTTGTGCTGTCCATGGGCTGCAGATGCCTCGGCACTTCCACCTGTGACAGGGACACCCTGTCTGTTGTCACTTGGCTGCAAGAGCTGCAAGTTGGCTTTGACATGTTGGCAATCAATTATTGCAGGCGAGCCAATTGATCACAAACCATGATTAGCCAGATAATTTGCTTCATATTTCCATTAATGAGCCCAACGGGCATGATTAATTGCCGCAGGAGGTGGAATTTCAGCGTGGCTACTGGGGAACTTGCTTTGTAATATTGTGAATCCCATTACTGTTAATGGAAATTTAACAGCCAAATCCCCTGTGAATCACTTAGAAAAAATTACCCCTTAAGGTTAAAGGGGATTTCATTAATATTATTCCTGGATGCTCTGATTTAAAAGCACTGTAAGGCTTTAGTGTCACACAGAAATATGTATCCCACTGTTTTTTGCATATCCCTCGTTATTATATCTAACACTTAACCCTTCTCAAATGGAATTTCAAAACACAGCTCAGCCTATTGAAATGTAAGGCACATTAAGGGTAAATTTTCTAAAAGTTATTCAAGGAGATTTATCCACTAAATTCCTATTAATATTAATGGAACTGCCCAGCCACATTGCTAGACACTACTCTGAAAATGAACCCCAACAACAATTTATCAATTTCCTTGGTTCTTCATGCCTACATACAGCAGCACAGCACATTCCTACAGCACATTCCAGCCCAGATTTGGGCTGGAAATCTGGATATCGCATTCTCACAGCTAATGACATCTAATGCTTCATCTGGCACCAGTCTGAGACACAGACTGAGTCTTATAAATGACTGGAGCCAACACACGGATGTCACTTGAACCTAGCTAAAGGATATATAGAAAAGTGTTAAGTTGTCACTCTAGAGTGCCTTACTGACTGTCAATCACTGAGAAACACCGGTGACAGAGTGCTCCTATTGTTGGGCAAGCTGATAGAGAGTTAAGTTCCTCTGGAAAACAAGGCTTACATTCTGCAGAAGCCAATGCCCATTTAGACAGGCACCCAAAGGAGTCACCTCCAAACACACATGAAACAAAAGCATAACTGCAAACATTAGACAGCATGGTCTCAGACTGATGACACCAATCCTTTAGATTGCATTCGGCCATTTGAATGGCAGCAGTATTGCAGTGTGTGCATCTGCTCACTTGTTTAACCTCCACCATGACCATTCAGACAAAACACAGCCTTGCATGTAGGCAGCTGTCTGTGCACATCTATTTGTTAGGGTGTTCAAATCATGTGGCACTGAACATCCACAGGAACTGCTCCCTAGGACACCCTCCAGTAACATTTTACGGATGCAAACCAATAGAAATCCACAGGTGGCTGCTTAAAAAAAATAAATGGGTACTTTGATGGTTTGGTTCAAAGTGAGAGAAAAGACTGACTGGATCAAAATTCATAAGCTGGCACAGTTAGTGTCAGCCACAGCTTGGTGCCACCACAGCCAAGTTATTGAAAAAACCCCTGACTAGTTTGGGAATACTCATGCACATAAACTGAAACATCCAAATTAATCAACTAAATCAACCTGTCTATGTTATCAAGCAGTTATTAGCATTAAAACCATCCCTAAAACAATTTGGCTGTCCTGGATATGAAGAGGGATGCACCTGGCCCAAGTATCCAGGATTTAATGATACATGGCACTGTATGGATTTAAAATTTGTTTTCTGTTTCACTTCTACACCCCACGATTGTTTTTGTACTAAAACTGTCTATATTATGCAATCTGCTCCTTGTGAAGTGTGGGGCCTCAAGGTCTGTTTTCATCAAGTAGGAGAAAGGCAACATTGGATTCTCATTAGCCTGAGATAATTCTGAGCTACTTTGTCCAGCTACCTGAGGGGAACAAATGGATGAAAAGAAAGAAGGCAGCATAAGAAAACAAGCAGCCACACAGAGAAAGAGAGACCAAAGGAGCAGAAGAGACAATCAGGCAAGAGATAACAGAGGTAATAAGGGATACAGCAGACAAACCTCAGAACAGGATTCATTCTCGAGACCTTGAGGGTTTCAGAGACTTCTCCCTGTGCATCTGAGTCCTGCCCTCCTTTGACTCATTAATCAGATTCTATTTACATTCACTTCTGTGTTCATTTCCTGAGGTCACTATTTCAAATTTTTATTTCAAACACATATCACCTCTAGAAGTCTTTACTCCACTATCTTTTTACAGTCAGACAGGATGTCAAAAGAAAGTTCTGTGATCAACAAAGGCTAATTTCCCTACAAAACATAAGCCTCTTCTACTTTTCCTCTGAATTAATTTCTGTTCAAACTAGAACATTTCCATTACAGGAAACACTTTACAGACAGTACACCTGGTTAGTTGTTCTTGCAATTAAAAAGGCATCTATATTTTTCTACCCTGAGTAATGTGTTCTCCCCTTCTCATCTGGTACAGGCTTCTCCTATCAGGCAAGAAACTCCTCAAGCCTCTAACGCTTCTCTTACTTTGAACATCCATTGTGAAAGACATTTATGAGCTTTCCTGGGAGTTGCTAAGGTACTTAAGAGGTCTGGTGTCCACAGCAGCACTGAGCTCATAAGTCACTGGCACAGCCAGAGGAGAATGTGGAACATTAAGGCCTGGTGGAGCTGAGCCAGGAGAGGTGGAGGGAGGGATAGGAAAGTGATGAAATAGAATGAGATATGTTGGCAAGAGCAGGAGACAGAAGGTGCAGAAAAAGTCTAAAGACTTGCCAGAAAGAAAGGATTTAAGACTGGGAGAAAAGCTGAACCAAGGTGGGAAAATCATATGAATTTTCAGCACTGCCCTTGGACAGCTCAGGATGATTTGGTCCTGGCCATTTGTCTCACACACTTCAGAGGCTCATATCCACTATCCCCACAAAACTGTTCCTTTGTTGGCAGCTCCATGTGCCAAATTCAAAAGATATCCAAATCCCCAAGACTACCTTAGAGAGGATTTAATGAGTGCTGCTTGCATACCACACCTGCCTGCCAGGGCTGAAAACTGAGCAAAGTCAAACATGTACCTCCCTCTGCATCTCATTTTCATGGTTGCCAAGCTGGTGCCTGTCACACAACCAGCATGGTTACATCTACACCTTCCTTAGCCCTGCTTTGGTTCTGCATGTTGAAACAGTGGCAGGCAGAACTGACAGCAGATCTGTGTTTACCCTGGAGATTGTTGTGAAAGCACCTGGAGATAAAGGGATGTGGCTGACAGGGATGTAGCTGACAGTCAGCCCTTCACATCTAGACTCCAGGAAAAAACGTCAGTACCCCACGAGGTATGTAGAATCCCAATATTTTGTGTAAGGATCTAAAAAATCCATCTTAATAAGTGTGAGAGTTTGCTATATTTTCATGTAGAAACTGCCTTTGACATTTGACATGACAGGAAACGTTGCTCCAGTAAGATGGACAACGGGGCTATGCCTAATTAAAACAGGCAGAAGGAATGGAAAGGGAGAGAAAGTAAGTTATAGCATACTGGCACAGCACTGCATCTTCCTGAAGAGATACTGAATAGGGATTAATGAGGAAAGGGAAAAATGAACAACATTTCCCTCAGCAATTATTTTTGCTGAGCTTCCAGCTGGAGACAACCTGTATGAATGAAAGCACCTACACTGCCACTGAGCACAGAATAACACCAGCCTGGGGCAGATTGCAGCTTTCCAAAGTCACTTCCCACTTCTGCTGCTGCAGCCCAAGGAACACCTCAGCACAGCTCCAGAAGCAAAACACATTGACCCTCCAGTTAAAAAATGGCCTAGGGAGCAGATGGGAAGGAGGAGGCAAGGTAAAGTTGGAAAGTTAATGGACTGATTCAGTTTGTACCAGGTCTGGCTTAACACTGAGGGTGCTCACAGCAGAACACTGAGGACTTGGCTCCATGATCTATTTTCCACAACTCCATCCCCTGCAGGGACAGGCCAGGCTCATTTCAAGCAGCTGGTGCTACCACAGGGAGTTTCCAAACTGACTTTAGTGAGACTCCAAATCTTCTCTCAGGAGGTTCCTGGCAAAGCCTGGTTTGACACAGAGCCGTGTCCCACTCTGCTGCCCTGCCCCCAGATCAGAAAAATAATGGATATTATGAGTGGAAACAGGGAAGCACTTTTGCAGGAATGCAAAAAATATCCTTAATAATCTCTGCAGCCTTTTTGACTGAAGATTTTTTTGACTCCTATGAGCAAATCCCTCCACATTTCATTTGGCATGTGTTCAAGAAGCCCCAGTTCTAGCAATACTAATGCTTCTCTCTTATCTATTTACTTCATCAGCTTTTTTTTTTCTGTGATTCCTAAGTCTGGCACAATACTTCCCAAGCCCTCAAATTATAATCTTCATTCTCCTCCCTATGGCTTTGTAAACATTTCTTTTTGTCTCTAATACCAGTAATCAGAAAAGCACACATTTTGAGGCTTGGAGGCACCTGCCTGCATTGCCTAATCTTCCCAGAGCTCCTCTATGATTCTCAAAATCCTTCTTGCTAGGCAATTTGCTTCTTCCCACCCAGCACCAGGGCTGACCCTCCTTTCTGTTACACACCCCATTTTCTCATCATTTTTCTTAACATCCTTTTAACCCTGTGTGTGCAGGATATCATCCATCTGGTGAAGATCTCGTAATAGGAAAGGCCCTTTCTCTTTCCTAGCCTTTCCTGTCTTGAGCTTTATCAACCCCACCTTATTTTTATATTTAAAAAGGCATTTCTATACAAGCAATAATCCTTTTTAGTAACTCCTTCCATTCTAACACTACACATGTATTGAAGATGTATCAATTCATCAAAGTACCCAAACATTTTGGCACACAAACAACAGACTTGTAATAGTCTCTTTTAGATTATGCATATGCTATTGATTATGTGTATTGAAGGGACAATTTATGTACAAAACTGGTGGCTGTATACTTTTAGTTAAGACAATGGAGCTATGCAGGACATTCACAATGAAAAGTTAAAATCCACTGAATTTAGACTCTGTTCTGCTCTAGATTTGTAAGATTGATTGAGGCAAACCCAAAGTTTGTCTTTTTAATTCTCTTGCTACAAAATATAGCACATCCTTAACTTTCAGCTTTTGGAGAGAAAAATGCTTCTGCAGTTGAATTTGTGCATTTCAGATTAACTGTGCTATGAAGCTCAGTGTCTTGGCATAAATCCAAGTATTTCACAGAAGCCCTTATGAGGAAGAATGGCCCAAAATGAGCACTAGACCATGATCTCTGCTCACATATAAATATGTATACACAGACTTATATACACAAACACACAGATGAGTTATCAAGATGGGGAGACAGAATGTGTGCATGAAGCTGCAGAAAGAGGGCATGCTTAATTAAAGTATATCAGTAAAAGAACAATTCTAAGTGTCTGTGACAAAAAGTCTGGCTTTGTGATGTGTCTGCTACTGGAGAAGATTACAATATTTAATGGTAGATTTAAGAGAAGTGAAAATTCTTAGGTAGAGATTCATGAAATAGGATCAAAAACACCTCACCATATCCTCAAATTCTTTTCACATGCTCAATTAGCAAAAGAGAAAAACCCCTTGCTAAAACCAAAATTAACTAGTGATTGGCATTGCTGATATTTATGCATAAGAGGGAAATGAAGCATCCCAGTTATGTTTTACAGGAAATCATAGAGAAAGAAAGCATGTACTCTGTGTCATGTGAGTTTCTCTAAATATCAGCATTGGTTTCTAAGTAAAATCCTGCAATGCCAGGATCTGACATGCAGAAGTCAGTTGTGGCTTGACAGTGTCCTGCACAGAATGACAACGCATCAAGAGCCACTTCCAATGCTTTCTGTTTTACTGTAGTTAGAGACCTCCTTGCTGTTTGTCCCCTCTTGGGACCCAGAAAGCCTGAGCCCAGCCCGTCTTAACACCCCTGGAAGGGAGGGGAGGGCAGTGGGTGGGACAGGCACCAGAGCTCTCTTGCTCCCAGTGCACAGCAACCCAAACTCCTTCTGACAAAGGAAATCAATACCACAGTCAGAGACATGCCCTGGCTTGGCACAGAATCTCGAATGAACAAAAGGCCTCCTCCTGCCTGAAGATCACGCCCAGAGCACTGTATCAAAGCTCACCTCATTTAATGCAAGCATCTGCAGAGGGTATTTTCCCCTCCAGGCCTTCCACGTCCTTCTCTAACATTTACTGTTTGAGATCAGTGGTCTATACAATTTATCGCACCTGTCAAGGCTAATTTATTCATGCGATCTGGCAGTAATCAAAAAGACTGAGATCGATGTGCCAGCAAACCCTGACATTTATTCATATTTTAAAGTCCTATTTGACCTTGAACTGCAGCTAACTGGAGCTGAACTGTCAGCAGCTCTCTGAGGCTCGTGGGGTCTGGCAGATCGGCGCCTCTCGGCTAAAGGCACGATGTCAGGGCAGCAGACGCTGGGGCCAGGAGCAGGAAAGGCTGAGCCCCAGACAGAGCGTAGGGAACACAGAAACATTCACAGCTCAGTGATCACAGACCCACCAGCCAGCCCAGCACATGCACCAGGCAGCTGATGCATTAAGATTTTAGCTTTTATATTTTTCAAATCCCATGCTGCATCAGTGCCTAGCTCTAAACTTCATATAAAGTGTTTTCATGTTTTAGCTAGACAAAAAAAACTCCTCTGGGCCTGTGGTCCAAGGACATCCTATGGCCTCAGGCCCTGAAAAATATAAACAAAAGTGAATTGGGGAAGTAGCAAACTGGGGGAATACAGCCATAATTGGAGGATTAATGCTTGATATGCAAATAGATCCAACTTATTTCTCTCTGAAAAATTTGTGACCATTGTCCACCTTGTGTGTAGCCTCTGCAAGGCTTTTGGCTGCCTGGGGTGTATCTATTGAAGGCCTTTGATAAATACCCACTTTATCATCTTAACTCTGTCTAGGCTCTGGTCTAGGTGGCCTTTCCAAGGCATCACAGCTTGAGACTGCAGTGCAAGTGTTTTGGAGCCAGCTGACTGCTTGACAAGGGATAAGAAGGGTGAGGGAGGGGAGTGAAGAAGGAATATGATGTGTGTGTGCACAGGCAGGATCCTCCACCCTGTCCTCAGCAGACTGGCCCCAAGGGCTGTTCTTGGCAAGTGGAGGGGAGGCAGAGGCAGAAGATGATACCACCTCCCCTTCCTGGGGGATCAGAAGATATATCAGAAACTCTGGCCACAGAAGATGTATCAGAAACTCTGCAAGCCACCAGGAACCTGCCAGCACAAACTGGCAGCACCATCTGGAAACAGGAATAGGAAAAACAGATCTCCAGAGGACTGCTTTGAATTTGCTCTTGCACTCCTACTCAGACCCCAAATTTAGGACTCACTCCTTCCTTCTTGGAAGGAATCCATCACTCTTGATCTTTCTTCACTCAGCCAGGCCCTAAATGAACACAGGCATTTCAAGTGCAGTTCTTATAACGTGTGCAGGTGCTGTAACCTCCAGTAATCATTTCAGGTTTTGAATTCAGACCAATTAGTAGAGAAATACAATAAAATTTGTTTTAAATAGTTTCAGCTTGGCTCTGCCATCAGATGATTCTCAGACATCCCATAAGGACATCTTTGGAGCCTTCTGCCTCAGTTTCCCCTTGATTTAATGAAACCAAACTAATTTACCTGCTTCCTCAGAACGTGCCAGGAATTACAGACAGGACCTGCTCCGAGGTTATTGAACCATTTACTTTTCTTCTGATAGGAAGATATTGGTTCAAATGACATTCTCCCAGAGATACAGAGGAAATCTAAGTGGCATTTTAGGTAGAAATATGCAGCTACAGTTTTAGTAAAACACGTGAATAGATTATTTTATCACAGTCAAAACATTTGACTATGTGATATGCAGTTGCACCCAAAACAGATTTTGCAAATGTATTTTGTTGCTTCTCCGGGTTCTCCTTGGCTGCGTTTCTCATGCTATAAATTCTGTATGTCATATTAAATATGATTTTTCAATGAAATCTGCTTTTTCTAAGCCTAGAATACAAATAGAAATGACAGTTATGTCATTTTTTGTTTGTTTTCCCTCTCTTTTAAATAGCTAACACCTTTCCATTATGTTGAAAGAAAGCTACCAATGGAAAGCAATTGGCATTTTGACCAATGCTTTTGTGCACATTAAATATATGTCTAACAGCCATGAAATCTAATCTGGATGGAAGAGAAACCATGACATATGAGGATGCAGAGAGAATTTATCTATGTGAATCTAGACTGGCTGCAGCATGCAAGCATTGAAAATACACACAGAGCTGTGTTACAATAAACATGCTAATAAAACATTTCAGCCAACCTGTTTCCCTGTGTTTCCTGCGTAGAAAACAAGATTTAAGAGTATCCTGAAATGTTGTAGCTATAAGTATTTTAATGAAGTTTTTTCTTCCTTCTGTGCTTAGCCAGGTAGGGATCTGGTTCCCTGATCCATGCCCTGTTCTGGCTCCTCTAAGAGGAGATGCCAGGTCTCCCTCCTCTGGAGCTCTCTGAGGGAGAAGCACCAAGTGCAGCTCTCACTGCTGCCTAATCTGCTGCTGCCTTCTACAGAAAATGCTCTTTCAAGCACAGTGTTGAGCTGCCTTTTTTCCATGTCTTACACACAATGCAGATAATGATAAATTTGGCACCAAGGAGTGGACCTTTATCCAACAACACAGCTACATGTGTTATTCCTTCCCTGCTCCTGCTCCTCAGCTCAGAGGTAGCTGTCACACAGGTCAGCTCAACATGCTCTGCCTTATTCAGCTGACACTAGTGCAAGGATAATTATTAGTCAGTTAGAGATTTCTTTAGCAGACCAAAAAAGGTACAGCAAAAAAATATCATAGTGCCTTGCAAAGTCTTCCAGGCAGAATTAAAACAAAGCCAAGCAAACCTTGGCCCCACAACTCTTAACCCTCCAAACCTACAACTCTCAAAGATCAGCTCTGTTACCCTCATGCTCCCATGACAAAAAAACTTCCACTTGCCAGTGGGGATGACTTATATGGTTAACATCATAAATAATGGTGACCTGAACACTCCTGTGAGGGTAACACCTCAGCTGTACATTCAAACATCTACAAACCCACCCCCAGACCTGCACTCAAGCTCTAAGGCTGAAAAGCACTTTCCCAAATGAGGTCTTTTACCTGGAGGTACCTGGGGAAACCAACACAAGCACACATTAGCCCTGGTCACTGGCAAGGGAAGCAGTTTGGACTGTGACCCACACATCTGCCAGCTGCTCCTCCAGAACCTACCCAGGTCACTGGTCTGGGGTGGGGACAACCACACAGGACACTGCTCCGAGCCAAATCTTTGCTTCAGTTGCAGAAATCTGGGCTGAAGGGACTCTTCTCATCTTACGAGCCTGTTATATTTCCTAAAGATCCCTGATTAAACCTCTCATCCCCCAAAAAAATGAGAACCAGCTGGGGAGCTACTCTAAAAGTCAATTAGGAAAGGGGCATCCCCTCTCTCTGGGAACAGCTGGTATCCTGGATCACTTTCACAACTTGGTTTTTTTGCATGAAAAAAGGATGCTTTCCACAGAACTGGTTTTTCATTTTTTAAAAAAATTCTGGGAGATGGTTCCAGAAAAACTCAAATAAATCTTTTGCCAGGTGTGCTGGGACCAAGCTAAAGACTGACAGTTGGGCACTTCTGGGTACAAAACAGTCCAAGCCAGGCTTTCAGTAATCAGCATCAAAATTTAGAGTTCTACAGACCATTTGGAGCTTTGGACGAGCTGTTATTTTGCAACACAAAATATGTTGTATCAGAAAGTTTCTGAACAGCTGTATCTCATCTCTAGTGTTTGGTTCAGACTCATCATTAGGCAAGTGAAACCTATTTCAATCTCAACACAATTATCACACTCCTCTTCATTCTCCCCCTCTCTCTCTCATTCAGTTCACACTTGCCTCTGAAGAGGAACGTGTGTTAGATTTAGATCAAACCTGCAGGAAAGTGGCTGAGAAGAAAGTGGCAAAGACTAAGGAAGCATTTTCTTTCATCAGTTATTTTGCTGTTGATCTCTTCCTGAAATTTCCAGCCCTGTGCTTTGATAATGTCCTGGTACATGAAAGAGTTTGTAACATAAAATGTTACACTCGATGGAGCGTGATGTGATATTGGAGCCAAATGGCCAGATGCTCTTTTCTGAGCTATTTCCAATGCTCCCACTTTAGAGAGTTTTTTTAAGGGTACTCACAGCTCTAGTCCTGTAGTGTGCTGGCAATTTCATGCCAGAGCACCACTGTGCTGTGTTCTGATGAAATCATTGTTTTTCATGCCAGGTTAAAGTTATCCTCAATTTAATCAAAAGAAAAATAATGAAGAAAATAAGAAAGAAGAGAGGACAGTATGGTTCAAAGAAATTGCAGACAGGTGGGGATTTGGGTTCTGTCCCCAAATCAGGATCATACATCCCATTAAATGTACAATTAAGCCTATATTAATAATCTGGTCAGAGAAAAACCCAAGTACTCTTAACTTCATCAGAACAGGCCCAGGGCCACGTTTTAGCTGTTTAGTTTTGTTTTACACTGTTTGCACATCCTGTTACTTCATGTGGAGGAAACAGAGGAAACCCTCTGGTTTGAAATGAGGCTGAGGTCAGACATTTGAACCCTGTCCCCAGTGCTGGTTATCATTGGAATCAGTCTGACCTCTGCTTTCCCACCATCTCCCCGTCTGCTGGCAGCACTGGATCTGTTTTGGCTGGGGATCAGAGCTGGGATCAGAGTCCCTGGGACTGCTGACAGCTCCCTGCCAGCTGCTGACACAGCAATTGCTCTCTGCAGCCCATGGAACTGGCCATTGCACACTGGCCATGGGCAGCCACCAGTGGTGACTCTGGATGGTTTTGGACACTCCATGGTGGATTTAATGCCTGCATGAGTTCTTTCACTTGCCACGAGCTCTGTCTCCCTTTCCAGACAGAAAGCATCACTGCTGTACACAAATGTCACGCCTGATCTCATCCTGCCTGAATCCATGGAACTCCAGTGGCACTGGGAGATGTTGAACCCTTGGATGTGCTGAGGGCCTGGCTCATCACTTATGCACATCACCACAGAACCAACTGCTCCAGTTCCTGTTCTGAAGAGGGAAGGGAGCTGTGAATTAATGCAATCCAGGCACAACGACTTCAGTCCTTTCATGATTTCTTAATGCTTGGCTCTACAAGCTCAGCATTCTTTTACCTTAGAAAATACCTACAAAACTACTAAATTAAACCAGAGGTGGAAAAAAGGGGCACCTTTACTTATACACTTTATCTGGAGGGTGAGACCTGGGAGATTTATCACTGAGATCTTTGCAGCCTAAGCAGTGGGGCAAATTCCAGTAACAGCAGATTACATCACACATAGGATTTTGCTTAGGCAGTGTAGAACTGCTCAGGAACATTTTAATAGCATTTAACTTCATGCTGAAAATCCTGATTTATTGCACTCCAGAGTGAATAGGCATGTCTAAGGACAGAGCACACTACTTTTTCAGATGTCAGCAACTGTGGGGTTTTGTTAACATCATTTAAGTGATTAAATGTCTTTGAACTAAAAGGCTTTAAGGCTATTAAGACAAAGCTGAATTAATTTATACTAAAAATTACAGCTTGGGAAAGGTCAAAATAAAAATGAAGTATTTTCAGATTTACCATAATAAGACACTTTGATTGAGCTCTATTTTTGTACAATTTTCACCTGTATTTTACCACAGCATGTGTGAAAAAATGCTGAAACTTTGAGTAACAGATCAGAACTGAGTTTCTATTTAGCTCTAAGATTAGGGACCTGGCCTCATGAATCACACTGAGCAAAAAGCATTGTCCAGAATTCAGAATTAAAGTTTGCTATACATAAACCTTTTGACATTTTTATTACAGCATACCAGTCTGGAATCTGCATTTAAAACAGTGACTTCTCAAAGGAATCTAAATCTCTTTAGCTAAAGGTAATAAAGTGAGGTCAAAAATTCACTACTCAACAATCTACCATTAGCATTTCTGCTTGGAAAAAATAGTTCATAGTTCATCTATTTTTAAAGAAGGTAAAGGCAGTGCATATAACACAAGTTTGGAAAGTATAATGATTTGCTTGTGTATGGAAGTCCATGAGGTAACGAGCTTCACTTCCTCATAAAGAGATTTTGGAGCATCTACATCATGATGCTTTTTCCAGTACACACAGTACTTGTGTAAGCCAGAGGTGGGGCTGCATTTCTGCTGACACAGCCCATGGTTTCAGCTTGGCCTCCATGACCAGCTAAATCACAACAGCAGAGAGCACACAGGGTCTGAGCTGGATCCTGGTTGGGGTCAGCTCTTCTCAGTCCTGAGGAGCTCTGTGTTCCCAGACACAGTCTGCTGACAGTGGCCACAAAACTGGCCAAAGTTACCTGGGACACACCTGCTGATGTGACACAGTGCTACTGAGAACAAAGCAGTCTGATGCTGGCCAAAACAAACAAAAGGAGTTTTACTTGCAGTTATCAATGTGGTGACACATTTTTTTAATTTAATTTCTTTGGATTCTTAATGGTGGAAGCAGAACTTAATTTCTGCTAGAGCATCCTTTAAAATAAATGCTTGATCTCTTCCCACTCACCATTACAGCTGATGGGCATAAAGTAAAAAGAACAGCAATTCATTCACCTTATCACTGAAGCACCAGAGGAAGCGAGGGATCCTTACTGCAATGATTAATGACTCACTATAAAAAGATGCATCATAAACTGCTTGTATTAGGTTAAATCATAAACTAGGCTTTTAATGTTTGTATGATCCCTTTCTAAATAATTAAGTGTGTCTGTAGCTCCCACTGGGAATGGAACTCGGATGATGCTTGCAAACCATGCAGTTTCTTACAGGGTCATAATTTGGGACCCTTACTTAAAGGGATTCCTGTCTTTTTCCACATTCAAGCACTGCTTGAATTTCTCTTCCAGTTGAGACACCTCTTTGTGCTACAGGACAGAGAGACCATTTGATGTTCAGGAGCAGCAAAGATGATCTACCCTGAATTTAGGGTGTCTTCTTCAGCCTGTGCTCATGAAGGGCAACTCATCCACAGAGGAGTCAGCCAAGACTGGATGCTGTAATTCCCTGTGTTTAGGTGCTAATAATAACTCCCATCAGCTTCAGCAGCTGGTTGGAGACCAGTGAGAGAATAGCACCATTTGTCCTAACAGAATTCCCCCAATTCATCCACCTTGTGGTGAAACTGTCACCTTTAAAAAATACAGTACAAGGTGACATTATGTAAGTGTCCCTCTATTTCCTTACTATCACAAGCCTGCAAATGTGCCCATCTCCCTTTTAATTCCCAGAACAGCTGGTGCATTTTCTCAACCAAACCAGAATCTCCCTCTCTTGGCAAACAGATATGAGCTTTAATGTAAAGTCACCCCATAAGGAGAATGTTGCAGCTCTAACCACTGTGAAGTCTACACAAAAAAATAATGGGACTTTAAAAAAGAGCTGCAGAGCCCTAAATATTTGCAGTAGGCATACTAGGTAGCTCCAGTCTGTTGCTGCACTGATTATTCATATTCAATAAAGAAAATCATTCAGGTTAATTATTTACATATTTCCATCTGTGGAATTTAGAAAAGGGCAAAGCCAACTGTGGAATACCCAAGATCATAATTTTTTAACAAACCATAGATTTCATGGGAATTAGCTAGGTTATCAAATAATATCCTCCCAAATCAGCTCATTAGTTTCACTGAGTTTCCCTATTTCACTTTATTAAAAAAATTTAAACAAGGGTTCACTAGATGCAATGTAATCTATTTCAGGCACTCCAAACCTAATCCCTTTTCTCTTAACAGTAACATGATAATAGTTTGCAAAAAAGTTAAAAAGGATTATTGTTACAGCTGTTTCAAATAGGGCCTGTTTTCAGCCAAGCATGCGCCATGACTTTGCCCACATCTTATTATTTTTATTATTATATTAATTTTTGTCCCTTACTTATTCATTCATTTATTCCTTCCTTTTTCTATCTTTCATTGCTTCACACAAGCAGTCACACATGACCAACAGCATCCCCCTGTGCAGGTGTGGAGGATGCACTAAATATCCCTGCAGGGGTCCCTGCACCAGGCTTTAGGGAAGAAGTGATTTTTTTTGCAATTTACTTGGAAGTTCTGGAGTTAAAAAAAAACCAACTTGGCAAATTCACAGTGGTTTTATAAATAGCCTAGAGAGAAGGGAGAAGGTTCCTGTGCGTTTTCACACTGTTAGTTTCTGACAGCTCTGAAAGACACACAGGAGGGGATCACACATAGGATTTGCAAATTAGGAGGCAGACACTGTGTATTACTTACCATGATGGATCCAAGCTGGAAACACAGAGTAACAGACCTGTGCTGTGGACAGCTTACTTCACAACAAACTCATACTCTTGTTCTTTCATAAAACCTTTTCCAAAAAGTAGGGGTTAGCTTGTCTTATAGGGCAAAAAAACCCTCCCAACTAAAATATAACCCAAAGAAAGAGAGCTGGTTTATAGATCCAAGGTTTATGCAGGCTTTAACAGGTCCCCTATCCCTGAAACCCATCCTTGCTCACCTCAAATCCTTGTCTCTTCAAGCAAGTGCCATTTCATAATCCTATTAAAACCTTTGCCTCTGTTTACCAGGAGCCCTAATCGTACTCAGCAAGTTCTCCTGGGTTAAGGAAGAGCAACAGCTTTCAGATTTCTTAGGAGGCTTATTCATCAACCACACCAGAGTTTTGCCAGAGTGTTCAATCTATTCTAGGAGCAGCCATGTGGAAAAAGTTTCAAACAGCTCAAAGCCCTGCACAATGATAAAGGAAAGCTCACACAATCCTGGTAATAGCCTGACCCTCTTAAGGAAAATTGGATGATTTGTGGTAGCAGTTTTTCTGTCCCCTATGTGAATTCTGAACCTTAAAGTATAAGCAGCGTATTCACACAGTCCCAATACAAACCCCATCCCTCTTGCAATGCTGGAATAACAAATACACACCCACATGTGAAAATAAACCCTTGCTGCAGTGACCTTCACCTTCAGACCAGTGGTGTGAAGGAGTCTGTAGCCATTTTAGAAAAGAAAAAAGAGCCAGATAAAGAATGGACTAATTTGATGTTCACTGTTTCACCATGAGCAGAATATATGCTTTAATGAGCACATTACATGCACCAGGGACATGTTACCGGGAAGCAGGGGATAAAGAGTAAAGGGAAAATAATTAAACAGCTTTATAATGAGGAAACGCTGTTCATGCAACATTAAGTGGTTTAATTTTCAAACTCTAAGCAAAGACATGTTCCTTGGGCTTCAGGAGGACTTGCTGGCAAGCACCACCTTGAAAACAAGGGCAAGAAATCACAGGCATCAAACCTCCTTTAGGTCCAGGCCACAGGGACAAATGCTTTTCCAAAGTCACCTGTCCACACTTCACCCTGACCTGTCCAACAGGACTGAATGAACACCTGCACCCTGCAATTCTTATTCTATAAGGAGGATCCTTGGAGCTGTAAAATATCCCAGCATTCACAGTGTGCGTTTGATGAACATTACAACTGACTTCTACCAGCCTGGCCTGAGATTTTGGTAGGTAATGCATCTGTTAGCCACAAATGTACGACCTCAGCTAAGGGCAATGAGCACATGGATTCTCAGAGTGGCTGTTTGCTCAAGGAAAGATACTGGGAGAGGGGAAAACCTTTCTCACTGGGCTCAGACACTGGCAGGATGAGCCAATAAAACATATTCCTGACTGTTATCAGTGCCCTCAAGGCCCATAAGGCCAGGAACATTCATTTAACTGGCACTGGCACTTCCAGATAGTGTTGCAGCATCAATTATTCCAGCCCATCAGTCAGACAGCAACTCTGCTGGGCCACAGGCTCTCCAGCACTCTTTGCATATGGACACTGCACAAGGTCTTGTCTTTGCTACTCACTCTCATGCCCAATTCGATGTTTTCTCCTCCATAGACCTCCATGCCAGGGTCAAGCAGGCCAATCTCACCAAAATACTCTCGGTCCACCACAAAAGAGCATCCAATCATGGCTGGTGTCCTGCAAAGAGAGATTAGAGCAAAAAATTAAGCTATTGATAGCTGTTCCAGACCCTGCTTCATAAGAAATTTACACAGATTAAACAGTTCTGAGTCTTCAAGTATATATTCTGAATTAAACTATTAGCATCAATCACATGGCACTTCATGTATGCAAGAAATTCCAGTTCTTCTCTACTTGGTGCTGTAATTTCTGAAGACTATCTGTTAAAACATTCTCTTGTTTGAAAGGGTCTCAAAGCTCTACAAAAACTACACAGGGTCCTGGATACTTCTGGCTGGGCACTTCCATCCTCTGTTGACGCATATATTTATACATCAGGATTTTTTGCATTTATAAGTTCAAGTTATTTGATAAACTGCATCTTCTTGACTATATTTCCCAGAGCCAAGCCTGGAAACAGATTTGCCTAAATCTGGATGGGACATATCCTGTATACATCTTGATTTCACATCTTGTACCACTGGGAAGCATAGCATAGGCCAACAAGGAATAAATTTGGTCTAGGAACTAAAATAAAAGGAGGACACAACCCAGGTAAGGGAATTCAGTACCTTTGCAATGAAACAAGCCTTGGAAGGAATATTTCAGGTATATTTTTTAAGTTTTACCCATGATAAAAGGGAATGAGATGGGGGGAAGAAACACACAATTTTCTTCACTTTCCTTTTCGTATGTTTAAAGCTAAACACATGCTTCACTGGATCAAGGCACCACTGCTTTGTAAAACTGAGATTCTAGTTTGGGCTTAGACTCATTATTTTTCCAGCCCTGCCTCCCCCACAAAAATCCTCTGGAGGCAGCTCCTTACAGGAGTAGGATGCTCCCATGAGGATGTTTCCTCCCTTTCTAATGAGGGATGGTACTGCCAGGCTTTGCAGACCACTCTCAGGTGCTGGAATCTCTCTCTCTGGGGGATGGATTTCTGCAGCTATAGGCTCTGTCCATTAAAACATTGAGTTGTTAATTGAACGGGGGTGGAAAATACATTTTAGATGCAACTACATAATCATCACTCACAGACAAACGCCACTGAGGACTGTCTTTGCAACTCCCTCTCTCCCTTCTAGGGTTTATTTCTTCTCATTATATATATTCAAATATAGACTTCACAAGCCTTCACAGCTTTCTCAGAAAAAAAAAGTTTTTGGGAGTGAGCAACAACAGCAGAACAATGACAGAAGGAACCACATCCAGCTTTTATAATTTTATACTGGATACAGTGTCACACTGACATACACAAACAAACTCCAAAAAATGTGCTTGAAAAAAGTTCAAGGCCCTCACCTGGCGTTAGAACTGGATTTTTCCAGTACCTGAGATACTCCAGTACATCCACCACTTTTAGTGCAGTGCAGCAGACTTAGCTTGAAAGCTTGAAGTGGCCACGTGAGCAAAAGCAGCTGTGTTAGCACCTCTTACCCACTGCTCACTGCCCAAGGGGCAGCACAGGAGAAGGTGAGGGCCCTCAGCACTTCACAGCTTCAGAGCATAACATATTAACCTGCTTTATATAAAACAACCTTTTCCCTTAACCGTGCACTCTCTAGTAAAACAGAGACACTTCTAGAAAGAGAAAACAGCAATTAGAAGTGTACTGGTTTTTACCAACACCTCAAAGGTGTTGTGAAACTTAATTGATCTGCTGAATATTCTTTGACAGAATGGAGGGTGTTATAAGCATTAATTATAATCAACAGCAGCACTCCAAGGATAATGTGGGAAACACAGCAAAATGGGTTTTGCAGTTAAAAGCTTAAAATGCAACCTAGAATTGCATTGAGTCTGCACTGGAGAAAGATACAGCATAGTCAGTTTGGGGGAATTACCCAATAGCACTGCAGCAGCAGGGGAGACATGAGAGAAGCATTGCTCTGGGTAATGCCCAGGAAAGGGAGGAAGCCCAGAGGGGTTTCTGGTGGTGAACTCTCCCTCCCTCCCTGCCTGTGGCAGCAGGAGGAGAGGCCCTGTGTGGGGAGGGAGTGCCTGCCATGGGAGGGGACACAGGGAACACAGGGCATGTTGGCCAGGGAA
Organism: Anthoscopus minutus; assembly: GCA_013399455.1. NCBI lineage: Eukaryota > Metazoa > Chordata > Aves > Passeriformes > Paridae > Anthoscopus > Anthoscopus minutus. The sequence goes on from VWYI01015616.1 coordinate 73,271, forward strand.
GAAAGGCATTTGCTGCAGGTCTGAGTCAGGACTATTTTATGTCAGTGAGACCCCCAGGAGCACAGCTCTGTTGGTAAAATGGGTGCTGACACCCATTTCTCCAGCCAGGTGCATCCCCCTCCTTCCCCTTACTGCAGGGAGATGCCTGGGGGCTTCGTCACAAACCAGTGAGGGAGAAAGGGATGGGGACTAAGCTGCACGTGGTACAGTCAGTCTTCCTCTGCCTTATGCATCTTTCTCTCCTGCCTTAAGGTCAGCATATATTTATATATATTTATTTATACACATATTTATAGATACATATGGGCACAATGCAATCAGGTCACATTTGAAACAGTTTCCCGAGCAGCCAACTGCAATTTCCAGGAAAACTGACAAACATTCACAATAAATACATAAATTCAAACACAAATAGAACCATAAATAAATATATAAGCATTAATGTCTATATATAGGCATACTGAGAGAGACAAGGAGTTTCAAATGACACATCACACATCATATCTCTGAGTGTTCCACCTCTCCCAGCAGGATGTTTCTTTGATTCAGGTTCTTAAGCAGCACCTCAGACCTGGTCTGAAATGGAAGTGGGGAAGCCTGAATGGTACCTGCATAATTATTTCTATTTTTCTTGCAACTCATGTCTTCTGCAAGGAAGAGTCACACCAGGCCCTGAGAACAGAACTCAAGAACAGATTTCCTGCTCAGGAGATACAGGGGAAAAAATGACACGATGACAAGCTAATGCTCATACAGAAAGGCAGAGCAAATATGGGTGTAGAATAATTCTCTGATGCCCTATGGAAGTAAATTTTTTGGAGCAGGCAGGACACCCATCAGAACCTGAACAAATAAAAGTGAAAAGATGGCTATAAACAGTCAGCAAACACTCACCAGTTTTATTATTACATGGCAACACGGCTGACCACGAAACATTCCATCTCCTAAGCTCAGGTACACAGGTGGTTTTCTTCCCAGAGCAGTGGGGGCCCAGATTGGCTTCATCAGTATTGTTATTGCAGACCAGCATGGGGCTTGGCTTGCACGTGAGATAGGCACACACGTCCCAAGACAGAGGAAGCAGCACAAAACACTTCACTGGGGGCACATCAAACTCTAATTTATGTCCACAAGTGAGGCACTGGCGCTTTCTGGAGCAGCTGATGCAGGGTGTGTGCACACACATCCCTACTGGTACCCAGCTATGGCATATTAAAGCAGTAAGTGAGAGCATATGCAACAATGAAATGCACCACTGCTGCTGGAGGAAGATAAAATGGAAAGCTGTGCCGTGCTTGGCTGGGTGAGGCTGACTAATGACTCTAATGTTAGTGGCTGGTGATCAAGAAATCAAATGCAGAGCAGTCCATCATAATCACGGCAGGTGAGGGAAGACAAGTCAGAGCCAGAGCTCAGAATACCAGAAACCTTCCTTGCTGTTCCAAAACCCAGGAAAAAAAAATATAGCATGCATTAAAAAACCCAGCTTGTTTCAATGCATAGTCAAATTCATTAGAAGCCTTCTGAAATAGGATCCTTTGTTACACAGTTTGTTGCCAGATGATAAGGACGTTTTGGGGCAGCATGCTCGCAGGAACACAAATGGAAAATGATGTGATGGACACAGCATGTCAAAATAACAGTCCTCATTTAAATCTTCACGTTACAGACATCTTACATCTCAAATGTCAAACATGTAAAATGGATTGCCTGCAGAAGCCAACTCAGGGAACATCAATTGTTCTGAAGCTCAGAGCATTAACGTGGGGGGAAAGAAAGAACCAACCTTAAAGTGCAGAAATCAGAAATCTTTACAAAATCTGACACTTTGTTCTTGCTGTTTCTTTACATTTGTTAGCACTTCAAGGCCACGTCCCCTTTGTCACTTAGCTCACAACAGCTGATGTGACATTTTATGGTGCACACTTGACATGACTGCCCATGAATACAGGACACTGGTGTGAGGGACAGTTCCTGCTCTTTCCCAGCAAGGCTGAGTAGAATTACACCAGTGTTAGTGTTCAAGAAATTACAGAATCAGGCTTCAAATAGAAAAATTCTTAGGAAAGAAGCACATCTGTTGTGTAGTCCTGGAAGAAAACAGGAACTGGACCCTGCTTTCCAAATGCCTCACCCCATTCTGCACATCAATGATATTTATTCATACAGTACAAACATGAGAAATGCCAAGGGCTCTGATCCTCACTGAGACCAGGGTACACATATTCTTTAATGCTGAAAATCTCAAATCCCTTTGAAGATCTGGCAGGAATTCCCACATAGCTACACCAACCACAAAGCCAGTCACAGGGTTATTTTTTACCAGCCTTTTCTTTCACAAAACCCACAGAGAAGCACAAACCAAACCCACTGCTTGCTGAAAACAGTGAAAACCTTAGGAGGGACAGAGTTAGCAAGGACTAAATGAACTTGTAGTTTCCATGCTGATGAGCAGCTTTACAATCTTATAAATGTACTGGACAGACACATGAATTCAACCACCATCAAAGTGCACCCATTTTTATGTCTTGCAAAGTGGACTGAAACAGGAATCATGGTTGCAATATGTGGTTTGGAACACTGGTTACAAACCCAAGACCTACACCAAACCAAGAGTCATATCTGGGATTTTTTTAAAAGTTTGCTCACTAGCCTGTCTTTGCCTTCCTTTTGAAAACACACTTTAAATATTCCACAGCTATTAAACTCCCACTATGACTGCTTTTAAATCTCAGTCCTAAGGACAGGCTTCCTGATTGTTTTCATCCATAACGCTCACACAGTCACTCTTTCCATTACTATAATTACACTTGCATGTCACTTAAAAGCCACAAAATCACATTACATTTCCACAGGCAGGAAAAACACAACAGCCAAATGCTTCAGCAAATCCATCCAGGTGCTACAGCTTCAGAGGCCCCTCAGCAGGCAGTGCAGTGTGGCTATAAAGTGGATGCTCTGCTCTCCTAAATCCCTGCCTTCAAAGAAGTGCCCAGGGAGACAGGGAAGTGTTCATGATTCCATGTGGATGTCTCTGCGTTTTAGGGCATGCAGTTCTTCATTTGCAGGAGAGATGCTTAGGCAGACAGAGTGGGTCAGTGCTCCTGGTGTTTGCCAGCACGGGTTGGGCTTTCTCCTCCTTCTTGTCTCATCTGTCTCTGGGTAGTTCATGCACTGTTGAGTCGGAGGGTTTCTTCATTCGGGCTCAGAATAAAACTGCTGCTCTTGGGAGCCAGCTACTCATGTGCATCAGATTCTAACATAGCTCAGGGCTTGAGTTTGGATTTGTTCACTTCTGTGTCAGTCCAACCCAGTGCCAGCCTGACACCAGCAAGAGCCTGAACATAAATCTGAGGGAAGTCTGTGGTAAATCAGGCTCTTTATTGCTGAGGTTTAACCTCTTTGTTCAGTCCTATCTGTTACGTGATCTTTGTTTCCAGAACAGAAGGTACTCAAATACTGGAGCAATCCATAGGAAAATTAGTACAGTGATTTCACATATAAATTGAGTGTCATGAAGTGTGAAAAACCTTTCAGGAGTGAAAGCTTTGGATGATTAATTTTCCTTTATCAATAAACTTTCTCAGGGCTGAGTGAAACAGGTATAAAACATCTGCACTTTTAAAACAATGTGAGGTGAGGAGAGCATGTTATCCAGGAAAACTGATTTCCTAAGTAATTACTTCCCTGCTTATTGAGGTTTCAAGCTAAGCAAAAGGTCAGTGATGATGGACTGTGCTGTCCTGTAGTAAATAAGGTTAATATTACTGTATAGCTCTGTTTTGCAGTCACAGGGCATGAGAATGAACATGAGTACAACTTGCAACACTTGCTTAAATGCAGATTAAAATATTAGTCTGCATAGGGGAGTGCTCCTGTGAGGTGGTCCCATCCCACTGATCACTCAGAAATGGAATCAGTGTGTCAGTGTCTTCAGTTCCAAAAAATCACTTGCATTTTTTTCAGGTGGGTGTGTTGTTTGAAGGGCCTGGATGAATTTTTCAAGTTCCCTCAAGCTTTGCACTGGAAGGGAAGTACCTCAGCTCCTCTGCCAGAGCCCACACTGGGACCATACAGTAGCTGATATACAAGATAATGAAGATGACTTTAAGGTGGTAATTTGCATTCTTCTTAAGAAGTCTTAAAAACAAAAGTATCCTAAAGTGCATACTTAGGCTTCAAATTTTTTAGCATTTATTTCTAGAGTTGGTAACAACAGTACCCTTAACCCAGCACAATGTGTCCCAGAGGAGCTGTTAGACAAGAAAATCTAGGAGATGTGAATATTCAAATGAAGGGGAGAGAAAGCTCTTTTCACATAAATTCTAGCTTTCCACTGTAACAATTCTTGGAAACACCTTCACAATTCCTGTAACAGCATTTCCTTAGAAAATTCCATTTCTGTAATGTAAAATGTTCTCTTTCAGGGAAAAGTAAATTAACACACTGACTACACTGTCTGGTGTGAGTTCATTTTAAAATTCCACCAGTAGGAAAACTCTGAATGTCTGCAGAGTTCTCAAAAAGAATATCAAACTAAAAAACCCCAAACCAAACCAACAAAAAAACAACCAACCAAACAAAAACAAACAACAAAAATCCACCAAAAAATCCTAAAAAAACCAACCCAAAAAACTCACAAAGAAAAGAAAAAAAGAGCAGCTCTCAAACACAGTTCTGGGAAGCTCTGGTTTGGACTGATGGCCAACACTTCTGCCCACAGAACAGGAGTGAAACCAGCCTCTTTGTACTCACACACATAATATCTTTGTTTCTTATACACACAGTGGGCCAGAGTCCCTGAAAAATAAAATGTTAGAAGAAAAGAATCCTGCTAATCCTACTAAAGGCCAGAACACGTGCTTGAAGCACACACTCAGAGCCAGAGCACCTGTGTGCCTTGTGGGGCAGCTCTGAGAGGCAGCACACGCATCCACAGCTTTGCAGAGCCATCACTTTTCCCCAGCCTCACTTTGTTATTCCTGCACAAAGCCTCGCTCACCTCAACTCCCCCCTGGCAGACAGCTGAGACGGAAACATCGCAGTGACAGCACAGGGGAGATTTACCTGATGGGAGCTGACTCATCCCCTTTATCGAGCCACTCCTGTGGTGGGATTATGTACATGCACCAGAGGCCCCAGTTGTAGCCGTGGGCTGCGTTGGCGTACTGCTGCACCTCGAAGGTGTTGTACTTGATGTTGTCGATGGCGGGCAGGATGATCCGCTTGCGATCCTCCTTGATCCGGGTAAGCGCAGGTTCCACCCTGAGAGCAATGAAAACAGCACAATGTTTTACAGCTGCCTGGTAATGCCAGGTGCTGCTTTGCAGGCTGGCAAAATGAGGTTGTCTAATCCTGTGAGCATCAGCCCTGAGAGATGGAAAAGGGGTACGGATCGCAGCTGCACGCAGAGCCTGTGCAGGAATTACCACCTCTGTGAAGCTGTGCCAGAGTCTACCAACAGCAAATTTGTTTGACCAAATGCTCATTTTGAGGCCTGGAGACTGTTAATTCATTTCACAATGGACAAATGTTGAGAGACACTGTCACCAATAGCAGCTAATGGTCTCCTACTGGCTGCACCACCAGGATTCCTGGTAGCAATTAAATACTGGCTGACATGGCCTGAAGAACTAAACACACACCAGAGGCTGCAAGAATCTGAAGGTTACACAAAGGTTTTAATCCTGTTTCCCAAGACTGACCCCATCATATCCAGTTTGAATGACAAATGTGGCTTCTTTATGCCTTCTAAAACCTCTTTGGTGATGAGAAGATTTCAGGTGCCAGATGGTGCAAAAGCAGCAAACTGCAGGAAATGTTCCATCATTTCAAAAGGCTTTAAAACATCAATGTGCTTTCCACAGAAGCTACATCCCAAAAGGAAAGTAAAAAGCGTCAGTGCAAACACTCATTTCTGACCAAGGTAGTCTGAGTTTGCCATGAATTTACAGAGAAACTGATCCAAAGAGGTAACAGACTTACATAAGGGCGGAAATCATTCCTCAAAGCAGTATTAGAAAGAGCCACTGGTTCACTCCTTTTTAAGTGTGTTTCCCCTTGAAATGTACTTTGAAGATTTTACAGAGCTTTCACATGGACCTTTAAGGGAATGGTGGTTTACTGTGACTCACAGAGGTAGGAGAATTTGAATACTGATCTTTTCTCACTTTTCTTTTGCTGTTGGTCAAAAAGCAATTGCTCCTTTGTGGTTTCAAGTTTGTTGCCTCATATTTCGTTTGTTATATTCAGTTTGTTACCATGATTTTTCTTGGGTAGGCCAACTGAAGACACTGTACATGGTTCAGACTCTCAATTCATACAGGCTTTGAGCCACACCTGTGCCCCCCCACAGAGCCACTATCACCTACCAGACATGGATAAGCTACTTCCAATATTAGTATGAGATGATATTTATGAGATCAAGTGTTTTAAAAACCAGGGGGTGGGTAGCAGTAAAACTCCTGCAAACCCAGCAAAGCAGGGACGAATGCAAGAAAGCTGAATCTGCTTTGTTCTTCTCATCATGTGATCTCTGCTCAGCAGCAGAAGAAAATACAGAATGATGGACATGCCACCACTAATCCACACAGTAACCCTTGGGCATAAAGCTCTCCTAACTCCCTTCTAGACTCTGAAACAAAGGATTTCAAAACACCAGACGGCAGGTACAGGTGTCACTAATTGTTTGCCTGACTCCCATGACATGAACAAATTTATTATGTTTGGGTCTGATTTCCAGATCTGCCCTGCAAAGCAGGAAAGCTGCTTGCATGCCTTCTGAAGCAGAAATCTGTACATGGGTTTCCTTTGTGGGAATCAAACTTTGTCATTCACCACTGTCTGATTCTGGAAACAGGTCTTTGACAAACAAAGAAAGACTGGGAGTTTTCCAAACTATTTATCTCTCTTGGTGGGAATTCTTTGGTCACCAAATCCTCAGGTCCTTAATTAATGGCAGGTTTATGTTGATACAAACCAAGACTGTTTAACAATCATACACAAAACTATCCTGGAGCTTCCAAATCCCTTCTACAGTTCCTCCTGGGGTGCTCATTTTTCAAGTATTTTACTTTGTAGGGTAGACTGAGATTGTGTAATGGAAAAGCTGAAAGAAGATAAGGAATTCTTCTCCCTTAGTGTCAGATGCCTGCAATGGACTCCCCACATGCACAGTAATTGCCTCAAACTTCCATTCTCAGCAGAGAGAGGCAGAGGCTGGCACTTTTATAGTCAGACGCTTCTCATAATAATGTAGACACTGAAACTGGGTGAGATTAATAATGTTCCAGAGGAGCCTATTTTGAATATAAAGGGAATTTAACCTGCTACTTTGCAAGACATCTTAAAATTGGACTGCTGAAGTGTATCCCAAATAATGGTTAGAGAAATAATGTGAAGAAAATATTCAACAGTCACACTGGTTTTCAGCCCTTAATCATATTTGTGATTGTGTTAATCCAATACTTGAGAATTGGAAATGCTAGCCTGGGTCCTCATTTTCTTCTTTACATGAAGAACAATCCATTTCTGGTGCTGCTCTCACACAAATTATCACCAAACTACTCCTGTCACCCTGCACCTGAGGAATTTCTGTGTTTTCCCATTTGTGTGGCTCACATTTATTACTGCCTGGCATGGTGGTTTGCATCTGAATAGCACAAGGGGGGATCTCTGAAGTGTAATACAACAGTTGGGGGTCAAAATAATGATGAAATTCCATTAATCTCTATCATCCTATTAATGTGAAATCACAGATTCTGAACTTCCATGAAATCTGAGGCATCTGTAAGCTTGTCCATGTGATGGAAGTTCTGTTTAAGTCCCTTGCACTCAAGAAATGTAAACATTTAAGCTATTACTGCTTCAACGAGAGTTGATTTCTCTACCCTCAGGTTACAGATGAAGTCAAGTGCAGTGCCAAGGTTATGGCGTCAATTGGTATGAAAGCAACTTCTGGAACTTCATCTTCTAAACCTCCCATCTCACCCATGGAGGTGATTTCCTAGCTCTCCTGGTATCCAGATGTGTGGAAATCATATCCCTGCATGTATTAGGAGCAGAAATGTTCAGTACTTGTACAGACTCCCCAGCTACCTAACTTCCAAAATATTTTCACACTCACAAGTAAGAAAGTAGGCTCTGAGTCACAGATGGAAAGAGAAAATCCAGGACAGAGCTGCTCTCTTAGCAAAAATGCAGAATGGAGAGCCTTTTAATTAAACATTGCATACCTGAGAGATTTCACAGCCTGTCTGCCCTATAAAAGAGAGCAGAGAGAGCAATGGAATATTCAGAGGCTCAGCCCAAGCTCATCTCAGTGAGATTTCCCGGAACACTCAAATCCCAGATCCTGCCAGTGCCCTCTCACTGCCAACACTGCTTGTGGGCTCTTTTTCTGCCTGCCAAGATCCTCAGGTTAATGGCCAATAAAGAAAAACTATGAGTTTGAACAGGACTGGGCAATACACTGTGTTTGCCTTGCTTATCTTGAGTGATCCCTGGAATATGAGGGGGTTTCATTGCTATTCATGGCTAGCAAAGCCCAGCCTCAGAGTTGTTCTATAAGGCTGAGCTGAGATGCACATTCATCAAATCCTTTGTCAACTCTCCTGGTCACTCTGGATTTATGTAATTACTTCAGATTTTTAAAAGAACTATGATTAAATCTTTACAAGTAATTTCTAAATTATTTTCCTAATATCAAACTGCTACATTATTGTGTAGCTTTACCCATCCTATTTAAAGACACTAGCATTCTTTCCATGTTTTGTTATTTTTTTTCCACTTTGCCTTGTTGTTTCTGCTGTCCATCTGCAGAAGTCAGGGACTTCTGGCAGCTCACAGGACTGAAAGGATAAGAGGGGAAAAGGTTGCTGAAGTCCAAGTATGCCCAACACACAGAGCTGATGAGCAGCAATATGTGCTTGGAGTACTGCCTTTGCACATGGCCACCACTGGCAGCGAGGCAGGATTCAGCCCTGCCTGATATGGGGCATAAGCCAGAATTCTGGGATTCATCTCCATTTCTCATAGGTGCAAAAATATTAAGTTCCTAGTTTACATCTGAGTTAAGGTATTTTATGGGCAAAGAGCAGCAGGCATTGTTAACAAGTTACTTACTGGAGCAAGAGGGAAAGTTCTCCCAGGCATACTCACAGACATGATGGATTCAGTAAACTAAATATAATCAAAAGATTCTGCTTTAAAGGTAGCACTTCACATCATCCAAGAGGGGTTTTTTCCACATAATAAAATCCAAGCAGACAATTTGGACTGGAATTCGAGTGGCATATGAAGATCCTCTCCCTTACATCCTCTCTAAAACTATGTATTTGTCAGTGTCCCCCTCTCTCTCTGAAAAGATTGCTGGTGAACAGATAAAACCAGAAGAGAAAGGACAATAAATTTAGTTCTCTTATGGACTCCACTAGGCTAAAGGGTATTTTCACTTCAATTTTATTTACTTTGATTTGTCCAAGTCTGTTGAGCACATCACTAAACAGAATATGCATTCAGTTCTTTTGCCTACCAGAGGAAAGATTTCTTCATTAATTGCGGATTTTCCAAGGTGTTGAGCACCCATGATGACTTTATTGGGAGTTCCAGCAATGCTGGTTCTGTGGGATTCAAAGAGTAAATGCTACCAAGAGAAACACTGGAGGTAGGAAAAGCTTAGAGGCAGAATTTAAGCCAGAGTACAGAATAAGCCTGTAAAAAGACTGAGAGCAAAGCAGGGGCCATACTGTGATCACACAGGCCTCTCTAATCCCATTTTAAGTCTATCTCTGAACATATATGCATTCTGTATTTAACACTGCCTTGATTCAGAGCAGCTCAAACCCCACAGGAAACCACAGCAAACAAAAACTCTGTGTTGTCTCACATCCTTATCAGATTGCTGGAGAAATCATGCCAAATAAAAAGCCTGTTTTTTCACAAGGCTAAAAAGAACAGCTTCTTCCAGATAAAAAGCACATAAAAAGAAGTTAGTAATGAGCTCATCAGTGCACATGATTATATAATTCACCTTTTAAAATATGTAAAAACACCTGCTGACTTCAACCAGACTTTAAAAAGGCACAATATAGGAATAAATGCACACAATCCAAGGGAATCCACATGCATGCCGCAGGCCAGATCCTCTGCTGCCCAACTCTGCCACTTCAATGGCCTTCACAACTTCAGGGATGCTTTGCTAACGTGCAGCATCTGAGAAGCAGACCTTGCCTTCCAGTTCTTAGTTAGAATGGCTGTATGAGGCATTTGTCAATGAATTCCTCCCTGCAGCCCAAATGTCACTTTTTCTGAATTTGTTCAAAAGCAAATCCTTTCCTAAATGATAGAAACTGCACCGGGAATGTTTTTCCAGTTCTGCCCTATTCCCTGACATCTGGGTTCTCTTGAGATAAACATGTCTCTTTTTTTTTTTTTTTTCCCTTCTCCACCATCACTATGCTACTTTTTATTCCAATTAAAAATGAAGAACTAACATTAAGAAAAATCCTTCTTTTTTCCTGCTTTCACAAATCAGAATTTCCTCTTCTTGCAAGCAGTTAGGGAAGAATCCTTATAAGACATAAATGAAAGACAACATGGTCTCATCTGCTAGATTTTATGGCTCAGTGGGTTTAACACCATATTGTAATCTGGCTCTATCACTGTCAGGTACCATGAAGTATAAACTGAACAGAGAAATGTAAGAAAAAAGAAAGCTGTGTAAACTGAAAGCTTATTTTGCATGATTTTACACGCTACCTCACATTTCACCGACAATATACATTTATCAGATGCAGACAAGCAGATCTACTGACATACATAATTCTTCACTGAGGCCATCTGCAGAATATTTAATGCAGAATGCCTTTCCTGTAAATAAGTGTTCAGAGATCTAAAAGAGAAATAAATTTCATTCTCCCTTCCTCAGCCTCTAAGAGAAGAGTGAACTTCTCCATCTGTCCTGCCTGACATCTCTATCAGCATTCCTGTGTGCCCAGGGAAGTTTCAGACCCACGGTCCTCAGACAGAACAGAGGGAACGTGGCACCAATGCCTGCTGCAGAGCTAAAGATCAGCTCTTTGGCTGCCAGACCTCAATGGCTCTTTTCTGCACCACTGAAAAGCAACAAGGATGCTTCAGTGAACATTCTAGGTTGTTGAGGTGGATGAATAGCTGAAGCTGCTTTTCTGGTACATGCTCTGTGTGTAGGCTGGTGCTGTCCCATGGATCTCAAAGGCCCACACGGCTTCTGCTGCATGCTACGCTCAGATTATATTGGTTTTGCTATCTAAAACATGTATTCCATTAAGTTACTGAAGGGATCCTAAGGCTTTGGATGAGGAAAAACTCCCTTAACAAACACATGTCCTTCCCTTTTCACTTGGGTGTCCCAGTTCAGCCTAGGCCTGGTGCCAGGGTAGCTGCCCTGAGCACCAGAGGTGTGCTTGAATGCTCCCGAGGGGAGAGACTGCACAGGAGAAGGACTGCAAAGGCAATTTCACCTTCACACTTCTTTCATTTAGAAGGAAAGAGCCACCTGCACCGTGTTATGTCCCCAGAGAGCCACTTGAGCTTGAAAAGGAGCACAGGGAGTTTACCTGTGGGTAGAGACTGGCTTCTAGTACATGGCATGAAAACGTTACCAGGGAGCTCTCAAGTGGGACAAAGAGCTTGTGGCTTTGCCCCAAAAAAGCACAACCACAACTCTGTTACAGAGTACTTGGGATAACAAAAATCAGAGGAAGATTAGGAAGAAATCAAATTCCTTTCTCCCTTTTTGTGAATCCATTGCATAAGGCCACCACAACAAACTGCATTACACCTTACAGTATAAAGTAGTATCTTTAAAGTACCATCCATAGGCCTAGGGATCTTGATATTTAGTTCTTCTTAGTTTATTAAAATACCAGTTTTGTATATTTTTAAAATGCTGGCAACTTCAGGGATAATCCATAAAGATGGGATGTATGTGACACAATCTGATGGATACTCAGCTTACATTTCATGTTTTCTTTCTCATGTCAAGCTCTGTCTGGCTGATGTGTTGAAATCTTTTGATTAAATCCTCTTACTTCACTGCTTTCTTATTGATACTCGCCCTTTGTCTGGCAAAATTTTAATTACTACAGGACTGCATAACTCCATTCAGTGCTCTGATAATACCTCTGCAATAGGAGCAAAAGCAGTTCCTAAGATAGAATGCAACTATAATACTTTATCATTATGTCTTCTTTTATGGCTCCTAGCACCCTCTTTATGGCTTCTAATATATTGTGTTTTCTGCCTTTCACGTACTGATTTCTGCTCTCCTTCACTCAATGTGTCCTTTTTCTCACCCAAAGAATTAACACCCTATCTCTGTAATCTTTCCTGCTCCCAGATATAATGTAGGGAAGGTCTCTTCTCCTTGTCATGTTATTCTTTCCCATCTCTCAAAGACAGGAGTTTGTACAATGCTCTGCATGTTCTGCAACACAATCAGCATCCAGGATGTGCTGGTTTGCTCTCATCCATACTCGGGGTGGCTTCAGGCATGCTGGGTGGACCTAACCCAAAAATCAAAGCAGGAATGCCGAAATCTTCAGAGGACTGAAGGAAAACAAACTAAACAAGTTTAACTAGACCCTCAGAGAAGAAAGCACAGGAGCTTTTCCTCCCTCTTGGTTCTGCTGGGTTGCTGACTCCCACTGACATCAAGCAACAACTAAAAACAGACCAGGTTCTACTACAACAGGACAGGTACAATTTTATGTATGAAATGTACACATACATAACCCTGTAATTATAATTTAAAATTCCATTTGAGAATTAATAGCAGTGGCCTCCCTTTCAGGCAGTCCTCTCCATTTCCACTCTCATAGCAGCTGTATTGGCTCACACTATCAAAAGCCTTAAGGGGAACAGGTCAGTTGAAAATCACTGCTCTGAGATAACATATTTCTACACCTGAGAAGCCAAAAAGCAGCAATTAAGCACAGCAAAATAAATAATTCAATAGCTAATTTGACCTGCCAGGTTGTAGAGTATTTTTTTATATCCTACCAGATTGTAATTTAGTTTAGAAGAAGTGTCCCTGGAGAGCAATGCTGCGAGAGCCCATAAAATGCTATAGTACAACATCAGGCAAAAAGCCACCTGTAAATGGGCCACTATTGTTGAAAGAAGTTTTTTGTTGTCAGTCCTGCATATTTCATGAGAAAGTGATGAAGTCCTTCTTTGATTCTTTATGAATTAATCTGCCAACTGATTAGGCAGGTAAAGTAGCCATAGATTGGGAAACTAAATTGCACTGCAGGCACTTGACTTTTAGATGGAACACAAACCAAACAGAAAGCTAATGCTCTTTTCTGTGGCAAAGGAATTGGCTTCTTTTTAATTGCCTCACAAATAATCCATAGACAGCTTTTAGTGGGAGCAATCCACGTGGCCTCTGAATACATAAATAAGCATTGAAAATGGGGGGAAATATTCATGCAAGGTGCAATTCAGTAGGAGAATGGAACAGCAGAGCTTTAACAAGAGACTCCCACCTGATTCCTGAGTTTATAGAGCTGTGGAGTGGGGGCAGTGCTAACCTGGTGGGAAAAAATAGAGCAGTCCAGATGGAAGGACTTTAGTTCCTCCCAGTCAAAGGAGATGAGATGAAAATGGAGATGACAGGCAACCACATGTGCACAGGTGGACAGAATAAAAGCTAGGAGGAAGTGGGTGAAGCAGGGCTTGAGGATGCTCTGAGCAGCCACAAAGGTTGAGTGGAACAAGAGGAGAAACACCAGCAGAGAACACAGAGCCCACAGGTGCAGTTCTGAAATGGATACAGGATGCTCCTGGAGCACATTTGCTGTCCCAATGGATCCCCCAGTGCCCCACAGCACAGAACATAGCAGAACAGCTGAGACCTGAGAGCTCTGTTGGAAGGAGGGTGCACCAGGCAGGGGGCAGAGAGCACAAACCTTTTATCTTGGATATACACATTCTCATTTACTGAGCAGTCCAGGTTCTTGCTATGCTGATTTCAGCCCTTTCTGATATTAATGCAAAGCACTACAGTAAAAAAAACCAAATCCTAACAAACCCCCAAGAAACCACAAAACCCTTTCCTGCTTACTGACACCGTTGCTGAGCTTCCCTGGGCACAGTACATCAGTCAGATCTCAATGTCCTGATAAAATGATAACAAAATTCTCCTCAAGCCCCAGAAAACTGCAGCTTGGGCAGGACAAGCACTGGGGACAACACTCAGAGCATGTTCTCTCCAGACCCTGATCCTTTCCCACAGCAGATATTACCCTAGATGAAAAAATTTGAAATATCTACTTGCTTTAAAAGCAAATACATAATTTAAACCAGCTCTTCAGCTTCTATAGAATTACTATGGCTGCTATTATAGTCTAACATAGTCCTAAGGAAAAAAAATGGGATTAACATAAAGCAGGTGCACTACAAGACTTATTTTATTGCATCTGCCATTTTATAAAGATATTCATGAACATATAAAAATAAACACTCTACTCCTTTGCAATTAAGTTTCTCTCTACTTGTAAGTACAGCTATTTTTAGTTTTAATTTGAGGATATCTCCCAGAATTGCAGAGCATAATAATTTCCACCATAACTCTGCATCATCATTATCAAATACCAGCCTATCTTTGGAAAATGCACATTTTACATGCTGAAGGTCCCAGAAGTCCTTTTGCAGCTGATGGTACAGATCATCTCCTACAGTCCCGACTTCCAGTAATGCCAAATATTGGCCACCAAGTGGTGCTACAAAGGTTTATTCCAAATGCAGTTCTGGCCCATTAAAGCAAAGGGGGATGGGGAAAGGCGTGCTAATTTCAAGCTCCATAAAAAAAAATGCAGGCAAATAATTTAATGTTTCCCTCAAATGTAAATGCAAGAAAATTTATGAGGAAATCAAATTTGTATTCACTATTCTAAGAAGAAATGATAGAAAATAATAAGGAGGTAAAAAAAGCACTTGAAACCCTCCAGCCCAGAGCCTCTTTAATGGTGTCTCCCCATCTGACTGCTTTGGGATTTCACATCCATTGTGGTTCCAATTACTTCTCTCTCCACTGAGCTGTGCTAGACCAGGCACAACAGCTGTTTTATGGGTCTTGCAGTCATTGCAGGATCCTGTCAGCGATGTTGCAATAATCAGGAACACAATTCAGGAGTAATTGCTGACGTGACAACAGCAGCCTGCAGCTGAGCAAAGCCCTCCCGCAGCCCTGGAGCCCCAGCGTGTCCCAGTGCCACTGTCCCAGCGCCACTGTCCCTCTGGGCACTGCCAGCACTTACCAGCCAATGTTGAACTCCACATGGGCATCAAAGAACCCCACCACAGGAGAGGTTGCTGCTTTCCAGCCCTGGATCCTGGCTCGGATCAGCCCCTCCCGTTTGTTGTTGCGCACTATTTTCACCAGGCCCGGGTACCTCTTATGGACATACTGGTCCAGGTTAAATTTTAGCTCAACTGCAGGTCAAAAAAAAACCAAACAAGCCACACAAATATTTAGAACGAGAAATGCCCTACAATGTTATGTTTTACTCTGATTTATTGGAGGGAAACAAATCCTCAGATATTCCCAAACCCCCGATTAGTGTCACAGGTACAAACCCAGTATTATGGCTGAGGATGGATGGACCAGTTCCAGGGGTTTCAGCCCAGAGAAATTCCCTACACACCAGGGACTTGCCCAGCTTTAATATGGACTGATGGATTTGAGTATAGTGTTGAAGAGGTAGTTTGTCTATGTATTTTTTAAAAAATTACTATTCTGATTCTCTGACAATCTGCATTAGGTTACAACTGGCCTCTGGAAGAGCAATTCTGACCATAAAGAAGTGTAGCATGCCTGTCTGGTGATTTTTTTTTCTGATTTATGCTGTTCAGTAGGAGTTAGAAAAATAACCTCAGTGGATTTTGGGTCAAGATGTAATTCAGATCACAATTAATTTCCCTTAATTTTCAGGGTTTTCCCTTAAATATAATTAAGATTCCTCAATACCAGGCTTCTTTCCTTTTTAAATAAATGGATATTGAAGATCTCAAATAGACTTCTCTTTTGTTCATTTTCAGGCATTCAATCACAGATAGAGCAGAACTCATTCACCCTTTTTCAGCTTCATTTCAAGAGGCTCATAAACAGGCAAATTACCAAAATGGTCTCTCAATTTTTTAAAAATCAGTGTAGTTTGGTTATTCATTTACACTGAAACTTATTCATAAAGTGGCTTTTGCCTAAATATATTTATCAGAAAAACTAGTAGAAGCTTCCAGGACATTAGGAGCCTCCTTCTTCTGATCTATGATAGGCAGTAGAATCATTATCATTAGAATCAAAGACTTGATAAATCTCCAGTTATTTAAAAGAGTGGCAGAGAAAAGCCATATGAGTTCACTGAGAAATGATGAGTTCAGTTCTCCTCAGGATTGCCTTGACTCAAACACTTTGCAATCTCAGGTAATTACTCCACAGGTTACACTGCCATAACTGAAATCTGAATTGCATAAACATTTTCTTAAATCTACAGGTTTTGGAACTTATTTTTGTTTGAGTTATCTCTTCTCTCAGCTCTCCCTTCTCTTTGGAGATCTTGAAGAGTAAAAGCAACTCTAAACTGAAAGGATTGAAAGCTGTTCATCTGAGAAGGAAACACTAAATTTTAGGCTTAATGGAAAGAAATATGATTTTAGAAGACATACCAGTTCTACAAGTGTAATGAACAAGTTTAAACACAACAACACTGTTACCCCCTTGAATCCTGAGACTCTTCAAACACGACTATATTGTGAAACTGCTGATAATAGCACCTTATATGCTCACCAATCTTTTGATTTTGGATTAAATCATGAAGAAACAATGTGCTGCCATATAAAAGAGTAGCAACTATCTTTAAGGAGAATCTGTAGCCTCACTTTTCCTTGGAAGCAGAATTTAAACATTTATTCTATTGATGATGATATTCCTCTGGATCTGAAAATTTGGAGAAATGTGTCCTATTAAGATTGCCTACATAAATGCCATTCATTCTGTTAGGATTTAAATGAAATCAACAGGCTTTATCCACATAATGTTTATTCGTTACACAAATAATCAATATTTACTAACAGCTTTGTGCAAACGTCTCAATCAACCCTCTCATCAACCAACACATTTACATTTCACACCTAGAAATCACACCGGGGCACAGAGCTTAGAGGCAAAGTGACAAGAGCTCACCATTGTCACTGTTGTCATCCACCAGGATGATCTCCTTGAGCAGGTGGGATGGGGTGTGGTTCACCACGCTGTGCACGGAGCGCAGGATGACAGAGAGAGCCTCGTTCACAAATATAAACACCACAGAGATCTGGGGCAGGTCGTCTGGGTAGCTCATCTGCTTGCACCTGCACACAGGAAAGACACAGTTCAAACCCAGCAGCCACTGGGAGGTAAAACAGACTGAAGAGCATTCTCCTCTCCTTGCTCTCCATCCGTGTAGGGATTTGCAGAGTTTGTAACCCCAAGGAAAGATGTGGTAAAGACTCAAAAGAATCAACCTGGTTAGGAGAGCACCCTCTCCATCAGCCCAGTATAAAACGCAGGGTGTGTGCATGCACACAGATTTATAGCAGCTCTCATTCCCCGTGAGGTTAAAAGCATCTCTTGAAAACCAAAGGAGAATCAATGACTCTGCTCAAAAACAGCCTGGAGAAGTCCTACAATGGCACACCCTGGCTGTGCTCCCAGGGGAACCATCAGCAGCTCTGCTGCTAATCCTCAACTGCATCAGAACTTTACAGCCAGCATTTGCTCAGGCAAATTTTGTATTTGCCCATAGAGAGAGGACCTGCCACCCTTTCTGACTGCAGTTTGTGCAGCAGTAACAAACACATTTTGTTACACACTTGCTGAAATACCTGCAAACATGTCCATTCCCTCCGAGATGTCACCTTGCCAGGCTGCTGCATCCTCATTCACAATTTGCTTTTGTGCTGCTCACTGATACATATATTTTGCCACAGACCATTTTGAGAAGAAAAACTGAGGCCTGGAGAAGTTACACAGCACAGAGCAGAGCTCCTGCTTCCCAAGTCCTCAGCCCATGCCCCTCTGTTACACAGTACTGCCTTATTTCAGTGGGATTCTCTCCCATTAGCAAAGAGGCTAATTTTAAAAACTACCTACTTGTTCTCACAGTCAAAAGCCATTCAGAATTACCATAGCAATTACTGAACCTGCTCTCTAAAATACTGCTAATGATATCACAGAAAATGACTTCTCCTGCTCTTATCAAACTTTCTGACCTCTGTGCTCATTACTTTGGCATAACAATCACTTTTTTCCCCACTATCAGCAGTCATGGGGCTAGGACAGGTGAGAAATGCTTGACTGCTGAGTAACCTCTGGAAGTCAGTTATGAATTCTAGTAAAGTGTAATTATTCATAATTCCTGATCCCAGCACTATTGCTCAGAGACCTGAGCACTTGTCATTGATTCCAGTGTTACCATAGCTACTTACTGGCAGCTTGCTGCTGGCCTGTACCACACAGAGGACCACTGTGTAAAACTTCTGGCTAAGCAGCATTCTTACAAAGCCTAAAAATAAGCCTGGAACAAGGAGAGAGGTTTTCAGGAGGTATGAATGCTCTGACACAGCCCTCTTTTTTTGAATTTCTTTTTAAAATTCCTTTTTTGAATTTCTTTTTTCCTCTTGGACGCATCGATGTATCAAAGAAGTCCATCAGGAATACAGCAGTAACAGGAAAAAGCCATCAGCTAATAACATGGACCTTGCAAGATTTCATGTGATGAAGGACATCTTTTACCTGACAGCAATTTTCTCTAGAGTCTCACTTGTATCAACACATCACAAATCTTCAGGAAATCAGAGCAGTCCCCAGGGCATGGGGCCACTGCTGGTGGAGGTGAGGCAGAGGAGGGAGCCCTGCCTCCTCCTGGGGTCCCACAGCAGCACTCAGAGATGGCAGGAAAGCAGGGAGGGGAGGAAAGTGTGTGACCCATCTGGGGACAAAAAAGAGGTTGTGGCAAAGGAGGAGGGATCACAGCAAGAATGAGAGGTCAGTCAAAGCAGCACTTCCTACTGAAGGCACAAGCAATTAAAGGACAGGTGGGACCACCACAAATGTCCAAAATAGAGAGGCATGTGTAGAAGGACTGAAGTTGCCTAGGAAAAGACAGGGAACCACTGAAATATGACAAGACCTCAGTGAACTAGGAATTTTGCTGAACATCTCCGAGTAAAAAGTATTTGTTTTATTGGCAAGTGAGCTGAAACCTGGGCACCCAGCCTCATGGTCAGACTGATGGGATAACTACAAGTAGGACTAATTCCTGTGCTTTTCTGCCATCCTCCCACTTTCATTCTGAGAAAAAAAAATCTAATTCTAACTTTAAAACAAGCACACCGAATCAACCTCCTAATTTTTGATTTATTTGTTCTTCATCACATTAAATCAATGCATTTTTGTCCCAAGTGTGATTCCAATGTCTTGTTGGCTCACAAGACATTTCATGCCTTAGTTCTCAGTGATCACTTACACTTAGGGCATCAGAGACACCTTTAGATAAAAAGCTGGTTTGAATTTCTTATTCCAACTGGATGAAGTTATCCATATCACTTCTCACTGCAACTTTGTGTCAGTCAGTTCTCACATTTTTTTTTAATTAGCAGGACATCATTGAAAAACTGTGTTTTGACTGCATTTGGAAAGAGCACTCCAAACAATATATATCGGAATATTTTTAGTAAAGCCACTGCAACAGGAACACCTAGATGGGCAAAAGCAAATCTCAGAATTTAGGAGTGGTTTAAAAGCTGTCATAAACTTATTTATTGCTGTGAGGATGAAGAACAGTAAAAGCAGCTGTCCAGCCGAGCACTTTCCAAAGCACAGCAGTGATTTAAGGGTTTATTTCCTGCAGACTTCAAGTCAACCTTGAACTTCCAACTCCTTAGGTCACTTCAGAAAATGAGATTGATGTGCTGAGGTAGTCAGGAGAAATTACTGGTCCGCTAACAAACACTTGTGATGATGTTTGAGGGCATGAGCAATCCCAGCTAAGGTGTCTTTCCTTAAAAATCAGTGGGTGCTTAAGTGCTTTGCTGGATTGTCGCCCGAGTTCTTCCCAAAGTGTTCCCTAATTAGACACCAGCCACAGCAATTTACAGTTAATACTTCCTTCATTCCAAGAAACTCTACCCAGGGTTTGACACTCCTGGCCAAACAGTGACATTAGCAAGGCTCCCAGTGCCAAAGCACCCCCATGGCTGTCACCTCACACCCCCTTTGCTCAGCCAGAGGCTGACAATGGACTGGGGCAGCAGTGGTGCCTGTAGGCAAAGGACAGAAAGAGTGTCAGAACTCACAGAGTCCTCCTTGGAGCAGCCCTTGTCTGGCCCTGGAGCAAGGCAGCAGGGACAGTTCATTACGGAGGGAAAAGGTAAGGCTGAACAAGCCTATTGACTTCTAGCGAGTCAAGTGCACCCTTGCAGAAAATGGTTGGAGCAGCAGCCTGGACGCAGAGGAAATCATCAGGCAAGAAACCTATGAGCTAATGATGGAGCAGCTTAGCACAAGACTAGCCACTTTTGTTGTTTCTTTTGAGAAGAAAATTACCAGAATGTGAAGAAATCAAACTGTACAAAATGCACTAGCAAGGCACATCTTTACAATCCTTCAGCCTTACTGCCAGCAGAAGTGTAGTTAGAAATTGAGAAATCACCTCTTTTTCAGCCCTGATGCTGTGCAGTGCCTGAGTGTTTAAAGTGTTTAATGCTCTGCCAGGGAAGGGAGCTGGGTCCCACCACAATCTCCATTTCTCTGACCACACAGTGAACTATGGCAACCGGCTGAGGGAGGACAATTTCAGTAACTGACAGCTGAAACTTGGCCTCGTTAACATCCAACACTCCTGAGTTTGGGAAGAACTGAGAGTACGTTTGACCTCTGTGGTAGCTAAAGATGGTCTGAGCTGGACAAGCATGGCTTACACTTAATATTCCTGTGATTTTAAATCAGCATTCAGAGCTGTCAGCAGGTGCCACAGAGCACAGCCAGCAGAGGAGCTCAGGTCTCCGGGGCACACAGGTACCCTGGACAGGGACACACTGCTGCATGCCTGCAGGACCAGGGATTCCAGAAAAGGCTGACAATGCCATGGTTAATCACTTCCACGGGCCAGCTGAGGATGGATTAGACCTGATATGTGAAACAGCCCTTCAGGCACTGTTCATGCAACATGCCAAGCATCAAACCTGGGGCATCCTGCTGTTGTCTTGGGAAAGGTCTTTTGAGTGTTCTCAGTCTGTATTTGATACTGCAGAGCTTAGCTGGCAACCCAGAGGTATTTCCTTTCAGATAATTTTTCTCTATTCTGGAGATGATTTTCACTCATTCTTTCCCTTACATTGAACTGGCTCCTTAAATGAACATTTCCCAGCCAGCCTCCTGAGCCCAACTGTGAGCACTGTCTTCAGGCATAAGGAAACAGGAAAAGCTCTTTGGTTGGCTGACCAGAAAGTTGGCGAAAAAAATCATGTACTAACAAAAAAAGGTCATAGATCAGAAACTGGGACATGAGAAAACAAAAGGTACTCATCTGCACATGAAACTGCTCATGGCAACCTTGTAAGCTTGGAGGCATTAAAGGGAAATTTTCTTCTGTCTGAAACTTCAGTTCCTGATAGACATATTTACTCTGTTTGTATCTGATCCAATGTGAAGCCCTCTATTTATCAGGCTGCTCTTACAGTCCATCTGGGTTACACCATTTTTTGTGAAGGACTGTCACTGCAGCCATGCAGGTAGTTCAGTGCATTACCAAAAAAAGAGAAAATTCTTCCCTGCTCTATTTCCCCTGCCCTTTTTTCCTGTCTGCAAACTTGCTAAACTCCAAAAATGAGTTTTGCTCACAGACCTTAATATACTGAGTTTGGAAATGGATTAAGCAATGCATTTAGAGATTTCTGACAGCTTTACCCTTCAGGAAGAAATGCAAACAAAATTAAATCTGCTTCATGAATCTTTAAAGTGTTTAATACAAGATATGTTTTTCCAATGAACTACTGGGACGGAGATGACTGAAGGTTTCTCTCCTTCACACTCTTGATGAAATTGCTGGGCATGAAGAAACATCTGCAGTTCTGGCAAAAAAAAAACCAACCCTTACCCCTACATGCTCTGTACCTTGAAAGCTTCAGAATGATCTGTGTTCATGTTTTATAGCCACAGTAGGAGAACAAGCTGGAACAGCTCCTTATTTGGTACATGATCAATGAGAGGACAAAGATAAATATTTTAAAAGATTATTGAACTCTTTAATGCTAACAAATACTACTTTTAATCACCAGGTCAATATGTATTTTGAGCCCTGTTAAATGAAAGGCTCAGACTAATCTTACCTATATGGTTACCTTTTAGCACCTAAATGCTACTGTGACTTCTACAGGCACAGACGATTTACCACAGCTAAATCACTGAATTTAGTGTCTAGCTCAGTGCCTGATTTCTTTCTCCAGAAACCCACTGAGGTTTTACTGCTAGTGCTGGATGTAATAGTAACTTCTGAGCTGCAGAGATAAACTAACATCACCTTCCTCTTCCACATGGGCACTACAGAGGAAACCTGACAAGCTGCAAATGTCTCATTGTCCAGCATGAGATCCAGCTGCTGACCAGTCTGCAGCAGAAGCAGTGACAGGCCACAAAACTGATTAGCTTCATGGATCATGAATCTGTCAGCCAGAGGCTCCAACTCCTTCCTAATTAATTCTCCTTCTCAACAGAAGATGTTAACTGTATCATGGCACATTCTCTTTCTGTTGAGGTTGGATTTCCCTGCCCTATCCAAAAACCCAAATGGAAAATTTTTGACTTCGAGGCTTGCTCTTTGTCCCCCTATTCTGCAGCTCAGGGACAGCATTTCCTAAGAACTATAAATGCAACTGTGAGCAAGAGAGCAGTGGTAGAGAACACTGATGCTCTGTGCACCTTGAGAAAAACACCACATTGTATTTACAAGTGAGGTAAAAAGAGAAATGAGCCATTTTCAGAAAAAGCCTAGAAATTATGGTGATACCAGAAGATCTCTTCTTCACCTATTCTCCTTAAGTCTATTCTCCTTATGGAACAGCCTCCATTTTGAAATATCCTGCAGCAGAAAAATCAACACTATCTTCCTGAATTTGTTTGGAGAAGTGCAAGTACAAGATACAGTGCAATTCTTGTTGGTGCTCTAAGGCTGAGGAAATCCACTAAAATAACCTTTTCTCCAACTTTTCTTGTACACAGTGATGTTGATGATAATTTTCTTATAAAGTAAGACCTTAAATCTACTCTATGCTGTGGGAATTCCCAGCAGCTTCTTTCACATGCTCCTTGACATATTTTTTTCTTATTTTGCATCCAAAAGTCTAAGAAAGAAATCCCCCACACTCATCAGAAAGAAGCCAGGCCAAGCCCTTGCACCTGAGCTAAACTCAAACACTTCCACTGTAAGGAAAAATGTCCTTTCATGTCAACCACAAACAAATGATGGCAATGTGCAATGAGTTTTCCAGAACACAGCTGGTCATGGGAATTTCCCACATTCCCAGGCTAGACAATGGATTTGATGTCTGTAGGATCTGCAGACTGAAGAACAGCAGCAGCCTTCCTAAAATAACTGTCTTTTATACCTTAGGACTCTCTCTTCACTGTCCTATTTCCTACAGCAAAGACCAAATTTACAGGAATTTCTGTAATATTTCTATGAAGGAGAGAGCCCTTTCAAGCTGGACACAGGTAGATTAAAGCTCTCCACGGATTTTCAATAACACACATTGGATAACTGTTTCCTGAGAATCACAGATTTATTTTTTGTTCTTTTTCCTTTCTTTTAAATTCCAGGCCAGTACAACTGTGACTAATTGCTCTGCATATAAAAACCCAACACACGTTTGTGCCTTTTGTTTTATAACACTTTTGCTTTATTTGGCTTAATTCCTCCTTTCTCTATGACAAATTATTTTTATATTTATAGTAGAAAGCCCTGAGAACTGTCAATCAGTGACTGATAGCACAATATATATGCATAGTTAACATATGCAGCATGAAGATGACTCTACTCGTAGAGAATATTAACCCTTATATTTAAAATTATTAGACTCTTCAAAAGTAGCTGCTGCACACATAAAATAAGAGGCCTTCTGTTTCAGTGAGCAATTTCTGCTTTTCCTCAGGCAAACAATACCAGAAACATGCCATTATGTCTAATACCCTTATTGATTTATACATATAAAAATGCTAAAACTAGTTTCAATCACTTTTAAAACCAGCCTCTTTATTAACATGAGAAATTACTCAAAGCTCATGCTCACATCCTTCTGTAGTAAAAAGTCTTTCCCTTTTTTTTTTTTGTAACTTAACTGGAGTCACTGATATGTTTTGAAATACCATCTGTAAAAAATTTCCACTCTATCCCCCAGCGTGCCTGTCCAGATCTGCCTCTGGCTGTATGCATGCTGCATCACAAAGCATTAGGCTCATTGGAAATTAATGGTGAGGCTGAAATCTGCTTTCAAACATTTTCCAAAAATCCCCAAAGAAGACAGAACCCCCATGCAACTTTATTGTTAATGATGCTGCACTTAAATCTAAGGAGGAGCTCAGGTAAATTCCAAGTGACATGTATTCTGCCTCATTTTAGCTGATTAAAACAAATGGCTTGTTTAGTGATTCTCAAGATTTTGCAAATATCCTTGTCCCTATTCCAACTAGACTCTTAGCTTGCATCCTTTTAAACTAAAAATTAGAGAAGAGTTGTCTTTGAAAAAAGCCATAAAGGCAATCTTAGAAAATTCTGCTTTGAGATTGGAGAGCCCTTTGAAGTTAAGTGAAATATAAAAATTAGTGAAACTGATGAAGTGACATTAAATAAAGGCCAAACTAAAGGCATTGTGACAATTTGATTTGAAGATCTTACCAGCAAAATACATTCAGGAAAACTTTACATTTTGTGCAACTTTTTAAAAAGCCAATTCTGGGAACCATGTTGCCTGTGGGGAACAGAGAATATGCACTCTCATTTCTGCTTTGCCAGATCTAAGGCCTCATATTTCAAATAGGGAGGGTTCAGAAAGAGCCATGCAGAAAGCCAGAAGATGTTTTCCAGGATGCATTCACAAAGCTGGCTGCTGCCCTGTGGCACCACTCCTGTTGCTGCCACCAAGGGTCATTGCTCTCCAGCCAGCCATGTGAAGCCATTTAGCTGCACTTCCAGCAGCAGCTGTTAGCACTTTTCCCATTAAAGAAGTACTTTTCCACTCAAGGTAATGCATCAAGATCCCAGAAAAGGTTCTTTATGGCAAAGGAATAATTAATCCCAGCATGTCTGCAGGGAGTGAGGTGGTAACAGCCCAGATATCCAACAGCAGGTTACAAATCTGAAGGTAGCACCTCCTCTGAAGCTCCTCTCCTGTTGCCTGAGCCCGTGCCAGACATAAAGGAAAAGCAGTGGAACTGATGAAATCAAAGGAATTATTTTCAATAAATAATGCATAAGAGTAAACTCACCCTTTTCCATTTGCACAGAACAGTTTGCTGTATCCTTGAAGATATTTGTTATTCAGATAATAGTATGTAAACACAGGAAGTTATCTTTGACTATTAAAAAATGTACTGCAAGTATTTAACATTAAAAATTCCAGGTACTTTCGTTTAATTTTGACTATCTCTCTGCCTCAGCTGGTGTTGCTGGTGCTGGACAGGGGCTGAGTATCACAGTGTTACCTGGAAATGTAGGGCAATAAAAAAGTTTTCAAGGTAACTGCTGCAGAGCTCTTCATGAATTTCATTACAGGTTTGCTGTCACGTTGCAGTGTAGTGGTAAGGAGGAGAATACAGGAATGCAATATTTTTCCACTATCCCTTCAGCTAACAATGTTTTTTTATGGTCTTGGGAGGATATACAACAACGTTTGGCAAACAATCCCCTCTTTAATAGGCTCCAGTGTATTTCACAGGAGACCAGCTTTAATCTTTGCTCAAATTCAGTTATGCACCAGAATGTTTCTTTCTACCTATGGACAAAAAGAAGATGGTTAGAGGAGTAAACCACCAAATGGGAGGTCAGCCATAAACTGGATAAACTCCACCACTGCCTGCCAAGCCTGTAGAGAGAAGCTCTTTAATCTTGACTTGTCCCAGCTGCTGAAAGGCTGGTTGTAGCCCAGAAAGGTAATGCCCCCCTGGTAATCACAGCACTTTGCTGAGGTAAGTGCACAAGCTCATCTGACTAACCAGCAATGGCCTTGAAATGTTTGAACAGTAGTCATGGACTTCCTCTTACTTTAAAGGATCAATTCCTATCAGAGTGAAAACAGAACCAAGTTTATGGTATGTGGGAGGAATTATGGTTCAAATAGAGCAGTGTTCCAAGAACAAATGCATAAAGAACATTGATTTAGCACTGAAAATGGGAGTATTAAATCCTCAGTGTTTAGATGCTTTATATGGCATTGAGGAGAGAGGCTGGTGGCAGCAGCAGAGTGTTTACAAAAAGCCTGAGTCAGGCCAGAGAGGACAAAGGAAGGTGCATGTGCTGTGTGTGGGTAGGAAGCTGCCTGACTATCAGATGATGGAGCACATCCAAAGCTCTCAATGGAGTCTAGGTCAGGATCCCATAGGATAAATCACTAGGCAAGAGCAGCCAAATCCTGTAGTGCACATGGGATTTTATTCCTCCCTACATCTTCCCCAGTGCTACTTGCAGGATTGCTCTCTGTGCATTACAACTACTCTGTGAAATGTCCTGTTCAAGTAAAGCACCTAAGCTTGTCTTAACTTCACTGAGGCTATTCATACACTTAAAACTAGGAACATATTTAAGTGCTTCGTTGGACTGGAGCCTAATTAGACTTTTATAGCTTTTGTTTAAATTAAAGGCTAGTTAGAGGTGAACAGAACAGTATTTGACAATTCCATGCACTTAGAAGTTAAATGTTAACAACAGTTCTCTTCTAACTCTTGATATAACTTCAGTCTCTATAACTTGAGAATACTCTTGTGTTTTTATTAAGCTTTGATTACATTTAGAAATGAAAGAAAATTTTAAAAAATCCAGCCACATTTACTGTCTAGCACATAGCTAATAGCTAGAGCACACACTTTATAGCAGCAAAACACTGCAGTGTATGGGGATTTTTTATATTTATGAGCTCTTATCCTAATTTAAAAAACAAAACAAAACAAAAACAACAGGTCAACATGTGCTTGCTTTTCACTCAGGTTGACAGAAATTAGGCACATGTCCTAGACCAGGCTGCATACTTAAGTAAGGCTGTGAATTTGAGCAGGCCAAGGACACTCAGAGCCTTTTCCTGGCTCTGAGATTTGGCCATTGCAGCACTTCACTGTTCCTGCCCAAACCAGCCTGCTGAGAAACTACTTCCCTTTTCACTTTATGCTGTCTGGTATCTATTCTACCTTGTCCACAGATCACAAGCATTTTAAATTCACATCCTCAGTGTTTGCAGAGTTAAATTAATTTGCCACCACAGAGAAAGGCAGGAGTGAGTTCTCTGCACTGGGGATACAGAGCATTACCATTAACTGCGTGCCCAGCAGGCTGAGGTTCTGTTCACAATCATGCCCTTCCTCATCCCTCATCTGCAGACACACACATTCAACCAGATCCTTCCAGGCTGTTTGCTCAGACCTGCACTTAGAGAAACTTTCCCCCCAGTGCTTCCATAGATTCCCAGGTCTGACAGGCAAAGGAGGGGAGTGCTCCTCTCTGAGCAAACAGAACACAAATTCCCTGTCTCTTGGCACACGTGGGTTAATAACACCAAGGCAATAAGCCAATGGAGTAGCTGGAGGTCAAGCATTTGTTTTCAGGCAGTGTAGAAAATACAGGAGCAAAGCTTCAATGTCATTTTTATCTTGGGTTTAATGTAAACTGCACCATGACCCTCTGGGAGAACTGTGTCCTAAAGAAACATCCACAGCGGGGATAAAAGCTTACTCCAGTCGCTGAATGAGACAACTTCTCACCTTGTGGATGGAAATAACTAAAATTTGTGCCTTTCCTCTGAAATTTTAGGGGTACAGACTAACTCATCAACAGCACCCCAGGGTGTTTTAGTACACTGTTTTAACTATTATTGCTGCTATTACTATTCCACCATTATTCAAGTCTGAAGTACTGCGTCTGCCTGAGAGGTGTGTGTCACACCACCCCAGAGGCCAGCCCACTGCTGGGGCCTTCAGAAGACAAAATGCATAAATGCAGACTAACAAAAGTCTGGTAGCATAGAATAAATAATATACTCACCCCCTGGAGCAAAGAAGAAAATAAACTAATTAAGGAACTATTTGACAGCCTGAAGGCATCTCACACAGGTAAAATGCAATTCCAGAGGGTTTCGTTTCTAGAAGCTGAGAAACAGGGAGCTTGTTCAGAAGTAATGCACAGATGATATCTCCAGTAATTTAAAGCTGCTTAGAGCCTCACTGATAAATCATGACACACCACCACCACCTGAAATTGTGGGTGCACTTAGACCAAGGTCCTTTGGCGCTACATGCAGCAAGGTGGCCTGGGCTGACTGTGGTTTGTATTTGAGACCACAGCAGAAGGTCTAGAAGCAATGTGACAGAAGACAAGAACATTTCAGAAAGCTAGAAGAACAGAAAATAGAGTCTGCACACCCCAATATCATAAAACTTCCAAACAGCTTAACTGGCAGGTGCTGTTTCAGTGAAACCAAACCTTGGAAAGCATCTAGATCAAGCTAAGCAAGACAGGGACCTAACATTTGCAGCCTGTATCTGTACTTCTGGCTCTGGCTACTTTTAAGAGTCTCTCACTTTTATTAGCACTAGAGTCACTCAAAACAGGAGACACAGGCAAAACAACTACAAACTGACGCTATTAAAATGAAACACTGCATCAATCTGGAGTTCACAATTCAGCTTTATTTCAGACAGAAGTGTAAATTGTCTGGCACTTTGGCCTGTTCATGTTTTTATCACAAAGACACAAACAACAACAACTAAAAAACCTTGAGGTTATGTGACCTCAAACCTTGACCTTCCTATGCTATGAAATCTATCCAAATAAAATAGGAATAATAACTCACTATTTTTTAAAGCTACATCAGGAAGACATCTAGAGATAATATATACCTCATGCTGTCAGCAGAACTAAATTTGCATAAACCTTTTAAGAAAGAAATGGGAAATATTGTTTCAAACCATTAGAACTCCTTCAAAGCCCTAAAAAAATAATCTCAGTTACACTGTAAAAGAGGTACATGCAAGGAAACATAAAAGGAAAAGAAATACCATCCTGAATTCATTGCCTGTCTTGCTCTGTTACTTCTTCTTATCCTGTAATGTGACATCATGGAGTGTAACATAACATGACAGTTCAGAAATTTACAGGAATACCCTTTTCTCCCTGGAAGTGATAGCAGGCAACAAGCAGCCATGGGCTCAGGGGAGGGAAACAAAAGAAATTCTAAAATACCAGCACACAGCTGCAAGTCCTGTCTGGATCTCATCAGCGCTTCTGCACTAAAGATATGCATTCACCTATGAAAGAACAGCTCACAGAATTTGTAGACAGCACCCCACCATTGCTCTTTAGGAGGAAATACTCTTTCTGCCATGGAAATACTGTGGCTTTCTGTTTCCAAGTTCAAAAAATTTCCACAGTCTCTAAAGCATACTTTAAAAGGAAAAAAACAAACCAAAAACCTGTGGTGCTTAAGGTGAATGTGCAGGTCACATGAGACACATTTAGACTGAGGATTGATGAGAAAAACTGAGGGATGCAAACCAGCTTTTTGACCATTTTTTCTTTTCCTCCAGCTGACCAGGCTGCCCATGCTGGCAGGTCATCCTTCAGTGAGTGCTGCCAGTAGAGAAATCTGGTCTTGTTCCTGCATGCCTTGGAGCATGTATCACTTTGGGCTGGATTCACCTGACATGCTGTTGAAACTGGCTGCCCAGGGTTCCTGAGGGAGGGACTTGCAGAGGACATTTCACTCTGCACATGATAAGCAATGCTGCCATGGCGTCTCCATCGACTACACGGGCAGCCAAGTCAATCACCCTAAATTAGATGTCTCATTTCCAGTCACTGTTATGCAACCCACCTTAGGTAAACTATTCATGTATTCAAGAGTATATTCTGGTGCAGACAAATTGCAGGGAATGGCTTCCAGTCTCACTGCATTTAAACACAACATTGCAATCAGTTATTTTTCATACTCCCTGGTTAATCAAATTCAGCCTTCACTAAATCTACATTTATTAGTGCTGACAGTCATGCAGAACTTGTCTTCAACAATTAGTATACACAAAAGCACTGCAAAAATGTAGAAGAGGAAAAATTACTGCATTTGAACATAAGGTGGCTTTTTGGAAAAGGTTGTTCATTTTTATGGCTCTTTTTAATTTAGCCTTTCTGGCGCTCCTTTCATCCCAGAGGTCAGTGTTAATAATCAAGACCTATGTTATACACTTTGCAGTATAATTAAAGTCACTACTTAATTGGAAAGCCTAGCACTAAACAAAAGGGAATTGATAATGACTCTAATGGGAAAAGCCAGAGAAAACATCTATTGAATATCAGAAATAACTGTGAGGTACTGCCATGTGCTGCTATGGAGACAGCATGGAGTCTGGTGATGGGGAGGCTCTGCTCATGAGCCATGTCCTGCAAAAAACTGTGGTACTGGCCTCAAAAAGGGGATGGAAGGTTTTTCAATATCTTCTTTATTATTATTGGGAAACACAGTCACTATTTCAACTTGTTCCTCAGTCTTCCCACTGGAGTGATTTAACCTTGCACAACTAACTGAATATACAAAGACCTAAAGGTTTTAGTGGGATTTGGGATTAGGGAGACCAAGGTCTGAGCCCACATTCCACCTAAACAATCATTATTTGTGCAAGGTGAGCAAAGCTCCAGCAGAGGTTAGGAGAAGACCTGGAGTACCTTCATAATCAGGGTCAAGTCATGACTCCAGAACTCAGTGACATCTACAGAGAGACTCTGCTGATACAGAGCACCTGCTGCAGGTCCTGGCAGCACCTATGACTTCCTCAGAGGTCTCTTGCCCAGCCAAAGAAACAGGTGATTTTCTTCTTCTCCTTTGAAGGCTCTGCACAGCTCCAGTCTGAGGCCCTTACAGCCAAACAAGAAACATTTCCCAAAATGCAGTGACAAGCCTGTGGCATACACAGGGATACACAAATAAGCACAGTGGGCCCAGGGGCAGCAGTATGAGTGAATTCAGGCTGTCAGCTGATATCCCAAATGGTCTGAGTCAGAACTACAACACAAAAAGCTGATGAAGAGCTGGTCAGAGCCCAGCTCACCACAGAGGAAACAGCACAGGGATTTTCTCAGTCCACACCAGCTCCTCCTGCTCCTGGGCAAGGCAAAAGTCAGCTGAAACTTGGCTGCATCTCTCTGGGGCTCTCTCCAGTTGTTCACAGAGATAATGTGCATGCAAAGGTGCTGTTTGTAGGGGTTCCCCAGCCCAAGGAAAATGCCCAGCCCATGTAACTTGGCAAACAGCTACATAAACTCCCAGAGCACGTGTCTGGCCCCTTCTCATTTGCCCTGCTCAAAATCCACATCTGGACATTGATTCGGGATCTAATTAAAACACTTCAGTTAGTTTCATCTCTTACTGAATTTCCCTCCAATAAACAATCTTAATCTGTTGCCCAGAGGTAATTCTGTCTGCTCCATTTTCTCTCTCTGTTTTTCCTTCTCTCTGCTTCAATTTATGTCATATGTTCAGAGTGGCCAAAAAGGATTTTTCATAATTTTAGCATGGTTTTTTAGAGTGACTGAGAGTGGGTGCAATAAAAAAAAGTCTAATGCTTTCCTATAAAAAATAAGCCAAAATGAAATCAAAATATCATGCCTATACTTTGGTTGTGAAACACTGTTCTGCTTAAAAAACTGAAATGCTTAGTTTCAGCTAATGTTTTACTAGGACCTGATATTTAATCTGAAAGTACTGGTAGAAGCTAGTCATGGAAAATTCATCATCTCAAGAGTGATTTTTTAAATGGGAAATGAAAGGTTTCATTGGTCTAAATGCTTTGTTTAAACAGACATTTCATAGAAGATGTTCAGCCTAACACAAAATATTTTTAGGTGAATTTTTTTTTCACTTGTCATTTTCTGCTAATCAGAAATTCTGATTCCTGGAAAGCTCTGGATCTGTTCCACTTCAAATATTCCTTGTGAAGAGGCCCATTACATTGCACTCTGGTTAACCTGGAAAGAATCCTAAGGGCCTGTTTTAATTTGGAGTTTCTTGTGTCATTTCTCTAAATGGCTCAAAGAATGCCCAGTGTCCCCAGAGGATCTGAAAACCAGGTCATGAGGCAGAGCAAGCAGCAGAGGTGGGGAAAACCAAATAATCCCAGACTCAACCTTCTCCAATGCACTGATCCAAAAGCTGATGCTCTTTGAAAGCCATCTGCCTTCGTGCCCTGCTGATGCCTGGAAGAGCTGGACCAGAGGCCTGATGGAGTCAGGGGAATAAAGGACATTTATTGAGAGGTCACTCAGCACCAGTGCTACAAATCAGGCTCTGTGTGGATGGCTCCAAAGATGGAGGCCAAAGGGAGGGGGCCCAGACCCAAGATCCCACTCTTTTTATAGGTTTGGGTCCATTTGCACACAGGAGCCTCACTTGCCTGCCCTCTTCCTTCCACATTGTTTTACTTTGAGCCTGAAGTTTGGAAAAGGTGTCCTTGAGTCCCAATCAGAGTAGGATTGTTGTGTCTTCTTCACCCTGTGAAAGGATCTCAGCACCCTGAACAAAACCACACACCGATGCAGAACAGAAAACCCCAAAGCCCAAGGGATCGCTGCTCCTGCACAGAGGAGCTGCTGCTGACAGCCATGGGCAAGGCCTGACCCTGCTCCCTGCACCCAGAAACTGCAAACACACCCGAGATGGGGCTCAGAGAGCTGCTGCCTAAGGGCTGCAGTGTCACAGGGGCTCCACAGAGATCTGCCACCAAAGGGAAGGGTCAGAGTTAAAGGTGATGGCTCTGCAGATGGCAGGAGCTGGCTGGTCACTGAGGGCCATCCCTGACAGCAGGGCTGCTCTCCAGCTGCTGGCCTCACTTGGGTGCTGGTATTAAGCCTTGAATGAACAAATCAGAGGTCTATTTACCAAGCTGCCCCCTTGATAACAGTATTTGATCAATTCCAGAATTCTTTTTGATAGGTAATTAAAAAAGCTTTTCCTTAGGTATGGAGTGGATTGAACCTTTAATTATACTTCACAGCCCTAGAGATGCAATTCTTGTGCTATTGTGAAATGTCTATGGCAAACCACAAAAATGTTTGCCTCCATAAAAGAACTGAATAAATGAAAGCAATTTCCTCGAGACCCAGATTTCTCTGTGTTTTATGGCTAAAGACTTGAGTTGCCATGACATTAATAAGTTTGTTCTTTAGGGCTGAATTTTCTCAATACAAACGTCCATGACCGTAACACAAAGAAATATCTTCTTTGGCTGATAGAGCCAGCAGACTGAATCCATATATTAATATTATTGTTATCACTGAACTGCCACCATGCACTCGGCATCCAGTTGCACAAAAAAAAGATCAGTTAAATTAAAGATCCTCACCAAGCAGCGACAATTTTGTGTAAAAGCCAATTTAGCCATTATGGAAGCTGCAGGATCATATTAACTTTTCTCAAAAGTATGCATAATGCATGACAGCAAGTGGTTTTGACAAGTGCCTGAGTGTGTGTGTCTGTGTGTGTGGATGTGTCCTGCATGTAAAGAAACCCCTACAGTTATTTAAGTTGCAAAGTCAAGTGATAGAAAGATAGCAAATGCTGGATTTACAGGTATAGCACCTGTTCAATTCAACCCCTTGCTATCCAGCCTGTGCATCAAAAAGAACAGGGGAATTCATATTATCCTGAGAGACAATGCTTATGTTTGAAAGCAGCTGGTTAGCTGACACTTCCCAATTTTCCAGCCTGCTACACTGTAAAACAAACAGCTTTTGTGAGTTTGGGGGCCTTTACCCCTGTCTTTGAATGACATTCCCTAGGGTTTTGGACTTTTTCTACATTCTTTAACTTTGATGAAGTCAAAATCTACTTTAGCTCTTTTTTAGAGGGCTTTAGCACCTCTGCCTTCACGCATGCCTGGGAAGGATTGAGTCTGATCCTTTGCTACTGGAGCAGGGGCTGGTGTTTTGTGCTAGGGCTGGCAGCAGAGGAGGCTGTTATTCCCCAAGAAGGGCAGGAGGATGAATTCTGCCAGCCTGTTGTAGCCACCCAGGGAAACCTGTGTTCTCTGCTCAGTGCCTGCAGGGGTTCAGGTGGCTGACCCTGGGAAATGCAGAATCTCCACCAAAATCTCAGCTCTGTTGCTCCAGGTCTGCTTTTGACTATTCAGTCAAACATCGTCCCTCTGACATTATGGTAAGAAAGGCATGGACAGAGCCCAGCAGATTTTGCAGCATTCTCAGGGCAGGATTCAGGACAATTCTGCACATATTGGGAGGGACAACTGGCACAAATACAAGTTCTTACACTTTCCTGCTCGCAAGGTTCACTGGCATCAGTGGATTATTTTCACTCAGTGCTCAGGTTTTTTCAATTACCACACTCATTTTATATATGGAAGAACATACATGGAAATTACTCCAAAAACACTTCACCATCAAATAACACTTTTCCTGGAGAACTACAGAGCAAGCTCTATCTTAGCCATGTGCTAAAATATAAAACAAAAATAATCTGTTCCTTACAAGAAAAGCGTCTCTTTCTTCCATTGCACAGAAGATATAGGATGTATTAGTGAGGGCTACAAGTCCTGCTGATACTTTATTGCTGGCAAGAGAAATCAGGACGTTAAGCATTCTGAATGCCCTTCAACATATTTTCTACAGTGGTATAGCCCTTGAAAAACTTTAAATATTACATTATTTATACATCTCTGCTAGATATTTTAAAATCTCTGATATTGAGAAGAAAAAGTTGAGATATATTTATCATACCATGCTAGAATCGAACTGTAATTTTGTAATTATCGTGTGATTTGTAATCACAAGCAAGCAGTTTACTGCCATTGCCTCTATTTGGCACACAAACACAACATACACAAAGTTTGCTCTTGTCTCTTGTGCCAACAGAAATTCTTATCCTAAGGGAAAGGTTTCTGAGTTAAAAGGAGTATCTGCAGTGGCAGCAGTAGGTAGGAAACAAAATTTGAGAAAAGCATCTTGAGGGCAGGGGTACCCACCCAGGCTCGAGATTTTGCTGCAGGGGAAGGACAGGGAGGTGGTGACTCCAGTGTAGGAACCTTCATGGTCACACTGGCTGACTGTGCACCTTTGTTGTGCAACTGTTTTTTAATTTGCTGCATTGATGAAAATACCTCCTAAAAAGCAATTAAACTGCCAAATGTTTATGAACCTATGCTTGAAGATGGAATAGAAGGCTTATTCTATCAGAATAATAGAGTGGATAACAGAAAGAGGTGTGTTCAAATAACTAAAATACAGTATTTCTCATCAAGCTTGGAATATTACAAGTCCTGAGTTTGCATACTGAAATAATGTTTACTTTCATAAATTATGCCTGTGCAATGTAGACTTGAGTAAAAATTCTCCCAGTTCATATCTTTAATACTGGTTTTTGAAAATACATAGATTGAATATTTTAAATGGAAGCCAGAATGGGAAGAAAGCAGAGTTTAATACTTTGGGAATGCAAATTCAGAGAAGTGTTTTTATTCACAGGCTGGCCATGGACTTTGTACATGGCCTTGGACATTGATTCTACTTGCTTCTCAATTTAAAAATGAAAAGTTCTCTCTTTTAAAAAATGAACACTTCTGGGAATGACACGAATATAAATCACAAGGAAACGGAGACGTGAGAAATTGAGAGAAGAGACCACTGGGCAAGTCAGCACACAGGTAAGCTGGACAAGAGCAAAGCCTGTCTCAAGCTCCTGGAGGTTTAGTTCTCACTCCAATCTAAACCAGACAGTCAAGCTGAGCCCCTCTTGTGCTGGGGGCTGCAGAGCTGGATGCAGGTCCAGGTGGGGTCTCACAAGAGTGGAGCAGAGGGGCAGAATCCCCTCCCTTCCCTGCTGCCCATGGTGAGGGATGAGCCCAGGACACATTTGGTTTTCTGGACTGGGCCATGTTGAGCTCCCACACCCCCATGTCCTCCTCCTCCTCAGGGCTGCTCTCATTCCACCTAAGCCAGCAGAAGTCATCTTGTACAAAGACCTTCTACCTTCTCAACTTTCACTCCTTTTCCATAGCGTGAAATTCAGTCTGAAGGGTTTTCCTGTGACTCATCTAGAGGCAAGTGCATCAAGTGCATTTCAGCATCCAGATCTAACCAGAACCACCTCAGAAGTGTCAAAACGTGACAAAGAAGGCGGTTCTCCCAGTAACACAGACATTTAATCATGTGGCATGGCCTGATGAGATACCCACAACGACAATGTCAAAATCTTATCTGAGTGACTCAGAGTTTCTAAGTAAAACTGGGAGAGCACAACCTGAAGTGAAACATCACTGCATTGCAAGTGGCCTCATGCCTCTGACAGCTGCTGAGCTGGGTTTGAGCTCTGCAGCCTTTGCTTTAGCATTTCCTAGCAGAACACATCTCATTTATCCTCATTCCTGACCACAGCAGCGAATAACAGCCAGGCCAAACCGCACCGACCTTCATTTGGGAAACTTCACTTTGACTTCAGGGTCTCTGGGCCAGATCTGATGCACAACTCCAATATTTTCATAACTCCTTTTCCCCCAGCATAATTCCATGATTCATTTTTATGATACATCAAGAGAGGAGAGATGAGACCATTGAACAAGTCAGTGTACTTGCATCAAACATCGTATCAAGGCAGTAAATTGTTTTCTCTTTGCCACTTCTGTTACCTGAGTTTTCTTTTCTGTAGCAAGGGTTTGAGAAAACAAACTCTGAGTCAATACCTCTAAGATCAGTTTAATATCAAACACAGCTAATGAAATTTGGAGTTAAGCTGAAGTTTTGTTTTTGGCAGCCTGAACTGCCTAAAATCCTAATCCAGTTGCAATCTACTCACAGAGCACAGCTGTTTAGCTTGGCTAAACTTTTCTCACCACTTAATAAGATACTTTTTTATTTAACTTTCAGTTCCGCCTAGGAGCCCCAGTGGGTCTTTTAAAACAGAAGATTATTATTAGAAATTAATTAAGTATTCTTTTCAATTCTGTCTCCTGAGAGCAACTAGGCATTGTTGCAGATCTCCTCTGCATTAAGACATTACTGATTGTCATTCATGGGATGACAGTGTGGATGTCTCATCTGGAAAATATATAACCCATAAATATGAAAGATTTGAAAGTTATTTAATACAAAATATAATAAATCAGTGCAAATAATAAACATCTAATTGCAATGTCAAGCATAGCACAGGCGTGTGAAGACTATAAACACTGGAATAAAAATAGACAGACATTCCAAAGACAAAAAAAGTCTCACTGCAATTACAGGACCCCAATGGATTGCACTTAGTCCATATTTCAGTGCACTGCAAACCCTGATTAAACAATTCTAAGAATATCAAATGCAATTAAAGACAATTGATTTGATAAGCTGGGGTTATTTTTAAGGGACCAGTGACTATAAAGTGTTTGTTGCACTGCTCCCCTCCCTCTGCATGTGACTACAAGAAGAACAGACTAAATCTGCCACCTCTGAAGGATTTCTCTAAATGAACCAAACCCAAAAATCACTGATATCCTGATGAAATGTTTGATCTGAGGCCTTTAATGTGCATATTAATGCACTACTGACAGAATTAGCTATGCATTTAATATGGCACTTCATGCCTGGGAAGGCAGTTGGGCTATTTCATTTTCACTCAGCTCAGGAGTATCTGCACAGTAACTGCTGCCACATTCCAGCCAGGAAGGGATGTGAAGAGAAGAATGCCACCATGGGTCAGCAGAACAACAATCAATCCCTTTCTCCAAGTAACAATGCAGAATTCAACTTACTTTTTTGGTCTGTAGTCAGGGATGGACCTGTCCAGTGATATCCTGTCACTGAGTTGGGCATTGTAACCATATTCTTCATACTTAGTCTCTGATTCATGGCTATCATCTCTCAGGGTAGCAGCCATTCCCCCCTGGCCCAAGCCTCCTGGACCTTCAACTAATCCCATGGGCTTTGCCAAACCTAAATGAAACAGATTAAAAAAAAAAATCAAATTATTAATGTAAAGGATATGCATAGAACCTCTTCTGTGACCACAGAATATTTTCAGATAAATGAGATCTGAACTCCCAGGAAGCTCAGCTCATAAACCCTCATAGCTCTGTGGAAATTATCCTCAGCTTTTCAAACCAAAGTCCAAATCAACACATCTTGTAGTAGCTGTGCATAATGAGCAAACTATAAAGAATCAATTAGCAGCTTTCATGATTCCTTCTTTTTCCAAAATGTCTAATTATTGTTAAGATAATTAAGAAAAAATTTTCCCCATTAGAACTGGAGGGTTTCCCTGTGTAGCCCATTAAAGCTTCACTCATTTTAAGGGAGAGATTTTGAATTTCTACCACATGTGGGTGTGCCAGCTTAACTCCACATTAATGTCAGTTCTGGTGCCTGCTCTGGGACTCCAAGACAGCTGCAGCTCTGGTCAAGGTTTGGTTCTGGTGTTGGGGACACAGCTCTGGACTGGTCACCAGCTTCTGCTGAGTAGGAAATCCAGGATAAATCTGATTTCACTGCCTGAGTCAACAGATGGGTCATTTGGACTCAGACACTCACCCTGCCCAGCCTGTTGCCACAAAGATGCACTGAAAGTATTTTAATGGAGCTGCCACTCCCCCTGGGAGTCACTCCAGATTTCATCTGTACTTCATATCTGACAGATGAAATATGTAAGGTACTCAGCTCTGTAGAGCTCACAGCAGTAGAAAGTTTGGACACTCAGTAAGTGCTGAGAAATCAGCCTGCCAAAAATGCATTTACATGCATTCACTGGTCAGCTCAAAAATAAAACAAAACTAAGCCAACATAAAAAATGCCCATATGATCTCATTGCCAAGAACCTCTTCCATGGCAACAGGCATTTAATTTGGTGCTGAATCCTCATAAATAAACTCCTCAAATATCCTGTGTTTAATGTCAAAGCTTTCCTTTCTAAAAGCCTGGCTATCAACAATTATAAGTGACAAAGTTACTTTTAATAATCCTGGGAACACCACACAGGAATGTGTGAATATCCCCCCCCAAATCATTTACTACACAAAATAAAGCAATTAGAGTTTGATTCGCTCAACATTTTTCAAATCAAGGCTTTTTCAAGAGGAAAATGTCATTATTCCAACTAAATGGTTAAAAAGAAAGAAAATGTCAGCATTTGGTAGCAACAACCACTCATGGCAGTACAAATGTGAGATTGGCTTCTCCAAGTCACATTAAGGTGGGCAGCTCAGGAATTCTCTTGCACCTCACTGCTAACAATGTCCTTACTTGTGACAGCTCCATCACCATCTCTGTTTAATGACAGGACAGACCTGAGAGACACTGGTTCATCACTGACCTGAAAAAGTAAAATTTTGCCTTTTCTCCTGCAGTGCTTATCACAAAATCCTGTGCTAAGGTAAAGTGCAACAATACAAACAGTCACAAATTAACATAAAAGGGCTGAGTACCTGAAGTACTCAGGAATTCTGCTATTGAATTTCAGACACTGCCAAAAAAAATACACAAATACTTCAATCAGGAGTCAGGACAGACCTTGGCTTTTGTTTGTGTCTTTGATGCCTTCATGCTTCTCATCACCATGCACTGAAACATGACTGAAACTCAAAACTAGTCTGGATTTCAAACCATAGAAATGCTTCTAGCTTATTAAGTGAAGCACTTCAATCTGGGTTCAATATTTCTGAAAATATTTTAGGGAGATTCATTTTGAAGAAAATGGTAACATTTGTGCTTTTTGTTCCCAATTTAGGATGAGAGGCTACTTGGCACTTTGACTCTCCTTTGGACAAATTAGAACAGAGGGCCCTTCATGCCTGGTCTGACAGTTACTCCTTGCTTGAGTAATTACAGAAATTAAATGCCTGAGACTCTACATCTCTCCTCACCCAAAAGGAAAAACACAGTAGCCTAATCTTCCTGTATGATACAGTCTTAGACTTAACAGACACCACCTGCAGCGATGCTGCAAGCCTGCAAGCTCTGCTTAACATGCCAAAATATGGAATCTTAAATGGGGCTCAATTTCCAGGAAAAGTCAGCAGTTCCCACAAAAAAAAAAAAAAAAAAAAAAAAAAGGTCAAATTAGGCACTTTAAAAGTCAAAAACCCAGAAAACTTGACAAGGCCTATGTCCTTGAAAGATCATAATGTAGAAATTCATTTGATGATCACTGAGAATCATCTGGGCTAGGTTCTGCTACAACATGAAAGCAAATTGAAGATGACTTCATTAAAGCTACCTGACCTGCTTTGATGAAAGGGTCTCCAAGATGTGGTGTGCTCATTTGACTTGAAGCAACAATTTAATTCCAGTAGTTGAAAACTTTTTTCTTCCTCCTATATGCTCTTGCAGTTTATGGAACAAAACACTTGAGTCTTTATGGCACAAGTAATGTGAGAATGAAACTTCCAACCCACAGGAAGCATCAAGCACTTGGATTTTTTACTTCTGAGAGAATCTGTTAGACAGCCTGCCAAACCATGCATGGTGACAATTATTTCATATACCTTTTTCTAAATCTGATATTCTAGCTCTTTGTGCTGCTAATCTGATTTTGTTCTGGGAAGGAGTCATCATTTGTCCATCTTCCTCTCAGAGCACGTTGCTGTGAGCTTTTTTCTCCATTCCTTACTCAAACTGCAGCTTAGTCTGACTGACAGCTATCCCAGTAATGCAGTGTCATTGACCAAGGCACAGCAGCAATTAAATAAATGATCTCACATTGCTTCCTTCCTCAAGAAGAGCACTAAAGTGTCTCTAGAAGTTCTTAGGAACGATGAATATACTGTATTTTATATATGTGCAAATTACAGCATATTATTACAGCAGCAATTACAGGCAATGCTCCTCAAGGCATGGTTGGTTAGCCAGACCATGTCTCACATATTTGCATTGTATTTTCCATCTCAAAGTTGATTTGCTGTTGCTTCAGCAATTGTCTCCTCAACAGAGAGCTTTCTCCCATCACTCTCTAAGTCAAGATGATGACTTACCAACCCCTAAATCCACAGTCACTGCACTGGTCAGGCTTTTTTAAAAAAAGAACAACAAAAACACACACAGGGAAAAGAAGTTTCAGTTCAGCAGCAATAATAGGTTGGTATTAAGAGATGGGATCAGGGGAGAGGTGATGGGATGAGCATCCCCCAGTGTGGCTGAAGCAGAGGCTGCTGGTGAACATCTTCCAGCAGATCCTCCAGGTCCTCATCTGAGAGCATTTTCTGTTTCCTTCTTGTTTTGATGCTTATTGCAGACTTCCAGCTCCTTTTCTTATCTCTGGATTACTCACCTGCAGTCCTAACTCACACCCATTTTTCCATGGCATAAGAAGGCAATGAGGGCAAGGCACACAGCCAGAGCCAAGGATTGAGATCATGGGGCCAGCTCTGAAATGGAGATGTGCAGGAAGGGGATGCCCAGTGAGCAACTATTTTTAAAGCTGTCTTTTCTTTAAATTTTCTGGACTAAAAATATCTGCAGCTGATACACTGGTAATGGTCATAGACTGTTCCATGCTGCAGATGACAATGAGGTCACAAATAATTAGTGTCTGTCATTCATTTCAAATTTATTACTCTCACTGCAGAGATTTCTGTGTAGGACAGAAATTGCTGGGAGAATAGAGAGCAGAACAAATCAGCCTTAGTTCCTTAACCAGATTAATTACTCCACAGGATGCATAATTTTCTAGGAAGAAAAGAGATCTTCTATTTTTCATCATAAACCCTGTCACAATGGGAAAAGTACTAAGGAGATTTATATGAGAAACTATGGCAAAAGCTAGATCAGATTATGGCTGTGATTATTTTACTATCATTTTTTCATATTTGCAACACAATTACAGGCAGCTGTAAATCAGGTTCAGCCAAGGCTCTCAGACAAAATTAAACTTCTGACAAATCAAAATAAAAATAAGTGATTGAAAATAATAATAGAATGTCAGAACACTGATGGAACTGCTGCAAAATCTCCAAAATGTCCTTGCTGGACCAACTCAGCCCCAGCTTGAGAAGGGCTCCAAAGCCAGACTCCTGAGCTTTATCTACACTTAGATCATCTGCACATTTCAATAGCTACAGAGAAGTATTTCAGTTTCTAGCACCTTAAAAGGAGGGGATAAAACATTTCCTTCCAAAAAACCTGTCATAGGTCAAAAAACCTGACACAGTCACCCAGAAATTCTACCTGTGACAGCTGAAACACTTCTCCCTTTTAAACAGGAAACATAAAACTCATCAGCAAACCAGTTGTTTCCTTCCTTTTCCAATTATTATTTCTCAGCTGAAAATGTCACTGCATACCATGTAAGGCAATAAAAATCTTTGGATCCTAGCTTAACCAAAAAAAAGAATCAGGGACAATAGCAACTCCACATAGATTGACAAAGCTGACTTTTAGCATTTTCCAGTCACAGCTTTGCAAAGAAAAGAAAAAGGTTCAGAGATTCTGGAACAGGTTCAGTAACAACTTAAACACGGCTCAGCTTACAATGTCTTTTTAAGCTATTTTTACATAAACCCACCTGTTCAGAGGCAGGAATAAGAGCAGTTGCAACTATTGAATCAGCCCTAATGCTTCCACCTTGAATTACTGTATTGTGCTAATTTTGTAATCTTGTTCTGTTGCTGCTGAAACTTCAGCTGAAGGTTACAGCCTCAATGAATGCCATGTCTGGAGGCATGGAGTGAAGCATTGATCTTCCTCCTTCAGGAGCTCCATGTCAGAGTGAGGCAGGTGCACAAGAAAAGCAGCTGCTTGGAGGAGGAAAAGTGCA
The DNA here is from genome assembly GCA_013399455.1 of Anthoscopus minutus. Taxonomy (NCBI): domain Eukaryota; kingdom Metazoa; phylum Chordata; class Aves; order Passeriformes; family Paridae; genus Anthoscopus; species Anthoscopus minutus. The sequence continues at coordinate 116,330 of VWYI01015616.1, forward strand.
ATATGAGTGAGCCATTCAGCACTAAGGTCTCAGCTCAGCTGCTGTTTATAACTTCATTTTAGTGATCCCTAAAAATAACTATTAGCTAATAATTTCTGAAAGAACACACACCAGAGAAAGGCTCACCAGTGTAAACAGGCCCTTGCCTCTCACACACACCCAGCATAAATTCAGCAAACGCATTGGCAGGTCACTGCACCCATATTAAACCTGAAAAAGTAAAAACATTTTTCTGTTGCAAGCATGAGGATCAACAATATGTAGAAAAAAAAAAAATCTTATTTGGAACTATGTCACTATTTGACAGCACTTCAGCCAACTTTGCAAACAGTAGCATGCAGCACAGGGAGTTGCTAACTGGAGTCTAGCTCATGATTCAATCTAAATGTTAAACAGAGCCTGGCCCTTAATTTCTGCATATCCCAACTTTCCATATCCCAGATCAGTTTCTCTCACCATGACCCTGAAGCAAGCCTACATAATATGTAAGATGAGCTGCCCAGAGAACTGATCTGAATTCTCCCATATCAAAAGGTGCTCACTTTCTGAGCTAGAAGGAATGCTGAATGTGGAGGAGATTTATTTTACATACAACAACATTCAGCAAATCACATCCCACAGGGATACAATCTCCAACTTTTGGAAATTGGAGAGCAACAAACAAAACCCCATCTAATTTAAGTGACTGCAGCACCTCCATTTATCTGAAAGCCAAACCACAGTCCCATTTTTTATGGCTGTAGTCAAGTTTGCTGCATCCTTGCTTGAAAAGTTTATGTCTCCTGGTGCCTGGTATCAGGTCTCTGTATCTCTGCAGATATATCAGGGAGAAGACAAACAGCATCCTGCAGCTGGTGTGAAAAGGAAAAAAGTACAGCAACTTGTAAAGCTGAAGCACTCGAGATGCAACATTTTGGCTCTAGAAAGAGGAGGTGCAGCTTAACCTCATCTCCAGACCCCAATGGAAAACCTGGGGCAGTATTTCTCAGTCTTGATGCCCAGGTGAGAGGCAATGCTGTAAGACACCCATCTGTGAGAAGAGTGCTGGGTGAGGGTGAAGGGATGAAGAGATTTGGCAGCTCTGCCTGTAAGGGGGCAGCTCCTGTCCCACCCACAGCAGCCAGAGCAGAGAGTGCAGAACCAGGAGCCTCGGAAATGATGTAGATTATCTGGAAAGTGGACTAATACCCAACCCCTTGTGTGCTTTGCCATATGTTTCTTCTTCAAAACAGGAACTTTTCCAGGCTGTAGAGAGCACTCTGAGACACAACATGTGAGTATCTGTCAAGTGCTAAAAGAAAAAAAAAAAACTATGGAAAATTCCATGAAGATGCCCAGAGCTGTTCTCAGCATCTAGGCTGGAAGCTGACCCTTATTCCATCCTACATACTTGGCTCTCACCATATTCATGCTTTAATCCTTAAATCCTACATGGCACACCATGTCCTGGAGGACAGGATTTGGCCAGGACAGTTTTCTCCTTAGAATTTCCATGACATGTAGTCCAGACTCACTACTGCAGCAGATGCTACATGAGCCCAAAAAGACAGCTCCCACCCCAAAGAACTTGAAGAGTTCTTAGAAGAGCCAGATGCAAGAAAGATGATGAAGGAAGAAGACAATATAACAGGGTCAAGGTATTTCTGAAATGATCCTTTTTGTAGAAAAGCTTGTGATGAAAGCTTTCTAGTCATTCAGGTAATTTTGAGATGGTGAAAGGTTCTGTGTCTGAAGAGGGAAAGTGTCCACCTCTGGTAAAATTGCCCCATGCCAAATGCAAGATTTAATACTTTGAGGAAGAGGAGGGGAATATCTAAGGAAATAAAAAGACTGAGGGGCTGGTGTGGAAGACAGGCATAGTAGGACAAACTGTGTTAGTCATCTTGGCACAATGTGGAGAGGGATCTGGTTCATCAGTGTTGACAAAAGGCTTGCTGGAGACAAGAAGGAACAGGATGTCCTTGCAGAGCCATGTTCTCTCTGAATCTGCTATTCAGTGCTGCAGCACACACACCACTGCCCTCTTACAGGCCTAATCTTTTGTTCCTTGGCTTCACAGAAACTGCAGCATTGCGTAGGCTACTGCCTCTCTAGACACAAAATCCATTAGTGCTTTTTAATTGGAAGAAATACTGTGTTTTTATGTACAGATATCTAATATCAAAAGTAATTGCTTTTATAGAACACTCATTTGGAGCTGGTTACCCCTTGAGATGAGAAAATGTATTCTAATTACAACAGATAATTCAGGAGGAGATAAACAGATTGACGACTGGAAGGACCAAGAAATAGCAGCTGTACAGTCCACTGGAGATGAAGACAAAAGCTCATTTTTTGAGGTAGGACACGATCTCAAATTTACAGATAATAAGAGAGATGCCAGAGTTTTGCCAGAAACTTGATATAAACAAAAATGTATTTCCTCCTTAAGCAAGGAAGAGATTTATAAGGACATATTTTGAGAGACAAATTTAAAAGCCCCTACCCCAGACACATTACATGTGTGTGACTGAATTTTTTGAAACTTTCATTTCAATGATCAAAAAGATCATTCACAGAAAAAGATCACTTTGTCATCTTTAAATAAATAACAAATGCCATGATTCTTCTAGAAGTTTTTAAATCCCAGATGACTCGTGGTTTTTGCTGGTGAAACATAAAATGTATTTTTCTTTTCAGGGCTTTGGATGAAAGCCAGAAAACTCCTCTGGTGATGGCATAAATCTGGAGTTGAGGGGGAGGAGCTGAAATGTTGGTGTATCTGTCTGGCAGCCTGCTGATATTAAAAGGAGACAAAATCTGAGTGTCATCAGTTTGGCACCTGTCCTCTGGCAGTGGCCAAAACCTGAGGCTTCAGAGGAAATGAAACACAAATGATAAAGCACTTGGCCAATTAAACTCTGCACAGGCTCTGGAAGCAGAGTTCCCTTCTGAACCCCATAGGCAGGTAACTAAAGCCCTGAAGCATAATATTAGATTACCCTCATTATCTTAACTCAGACAGGTAGAAACAGGGCATAAAACTACCCAGTGTCCTTTAAAAGCCCAGCCACTAATATTAGATTCAATGGGCTCCTGCAGCAATGAATTCTCTGGTACTGTCACGGTCAGAGTGTCACTGACTCACATGAAATGGATCATCTCTATCAATATATTAGATTTTCTTTAATTTTTTCAGGGAAACAGAGGTGAAAACTCCTGGGTGAAGTGATCATTAAAACAAAACCAGAGCCATTCTAGAGGAAGGGAGAGCAACTTCTCCTTGAAAAGCTCCACGGTGCAAGAGCTAAAACTTTGGGGCTGTTTAATTAGATTCAGGAAAAAGCTGGTTCAGCCAAGTTAAAGGATTTTATTTTCATAAATAAGGAAAATATCTTTTGAAAAGCAAGAAGTTTGCTTGTGTTAATTAAAGGTGGGGAAGGGAAGCAGTGGACTGCTGTGGGAAGGGAGCTGTGAGGATGGAGCCACAGCTGGAAAGTTGCTGTTTGATGCAATGACATTTCCTTGACCCTACAGAGCTGACTGCACACCTCTAATCATTAAAAATACCCCTTTGACTTCTGATGCAATTCTGGATGACAAGTCCCTGACTGCTCTATTCTCAGACCAGCTCCACTACAACAGTCAATCCCACAGGCGTAGGTTCCAAAAGGAAAAAAAATTATCTTTAAACACAAGGAACAAAAAAAGGAAACCTATCTAATTTCAGATCCTATGCAGGTTCATACTGTTCTAGACTCCATTGTGCTGATAATAAAGTCCAGACTCATCAAAGGCTCTATCACATCTGACATTGCCAACCTGCCAAATTACTGCCTTTCAGCCCAGGATTCACCCTTGGGTCTCTGTCTCAGAGGGATTTTGTCCAAGGTTAAGGAAGATTCTTCTCTCCTGCTCAAGGGTGTTTGGAGAACCCTGACAAGGGCCAGACAAGCCCATCTCCTGCAGCATCATTTTGCCATCACGCTCCACATTATTTGCAGACACTCATTTGCCTCCCTGCTCATTTACCTAAACAGCCTGCTATTAAATTAAACGAACATAATCACACAGATAGCTTTCCCAACAACAAAGTCATAGAGAACACTTTGCCATTTGTATGGCAGAAAAGCTCTCAGTTGTTCAGCTCATTTTGCACAGCAGAGGACGGCAGCATTAAACCCAGACATGGGAACTGCTGGAACTCAGAGTCACATCGTGCTTGAAAGGGGATCTCGATTTTCCACTGTTGTGAAATCAGTCACTGAGTTCACCCCTGGCAATGCAAGCACAATAAAGAGCCAATGTTAACAACTACAGACCTGCTGGCCACATCCACATCTCCCTTCTGTGCTCCAAGAGTCACTGCCTGCTCTTCTTATTGACCATCAGAGAATGAAATGATCTGAGAAAGTCCCTGGGTTAGTCAGAGCAGGGCTGGTTCTCTATCTGCTGCCTCCCCATCTTATCATCAGACATTTCTCCTTGGGAATAGATGGGAGAGGACATCAGCTGCTACTGAGGATGTGAGATTTCAAATGCTTCCACCCAATTTCTTGAAAAACAGTTAATCTGGATATTGGTTTCCACAGGAGCCAGAGAGAGCCTTGATTCCTACCCTTTCCTACCCTTTCCTTCCAGTGTGCTATTGCCTTAAAAGCTCTGAAGGGTGACATATTTTTTTCTTTTTTTTCCCTGCATCATTGCACATTGGTTTCAAAACATACTCATTTTCCTGACAGACTGTCTATTTTAGATCTGCAGATCTGTGTATTTTTCTTGACCTGTCTTTGCATTCTTCTTTCTCAGGCACATCTTTGACACCTCTCAGGGAGCTTGGCTTGGGAATTTGGTTGAGACAGAGCTTGCATGTCTGCTTTTCCTCTTTCCTGCCTTCACTTTTTGTATCTCATGTCAACATACACCACAGCTGTGCCTTGCTTTTCAGTGGCAGGCTGCAGTGCCTCCTTCCATCAACTTCTTAATGTGTGTATGATTTAATTTTCTGCCAGCAGGACAAGTCAGCTCAAAACCAAACATGGGATACATTTTAAACAGCAAAATTACTGAATCCAGCACCTTAACCAAAATGCTTACAAATTAACAAATGATGGCATATTTGAAGCTAAAATGGATGAAGTAAGTTGTTATGCAGAGTCCTCCTAATAGATGAGATGAAGTGACAGCCACATTTATAACAGATCTCTCTGCTGGAGGATGTGCCCAGCTAAAGGTCTGAGTCTCTCCTGCTCACAAAGGAGGAACAGAAGGAGTCCACAGTGCTGAGAATCTTACTTGGTTTTGAAGTGCCTTGCTATTGTTAAAGGACATGTTGAGTCAGGATTTGGTTTTGCCTCTAGAAAGGAGAGCTTTAGCTCTTTATATTCGTAAAAGAAAGCCTATTTAGAAATGAAAGACACGATGTTGCATGGATAGCTTATAACATACAATTAATCAGGGATTTATCAAGGACAAATAAAAAGAATTAGGTACCACATTCTCTGGGGGAAGCAAATCAAAGGATGAGATAGCTTTGCAAAAGAAAGGAGAAATGAAGATAAATAGCAATTGCCAATAAATTTGAGAAAATAAAGATGTAATGTTGGGAAAAAATATTGGCACAATGTTTTATTTAAAAGTGGTAATAAAAACATGGCTTACTTTGATTTCTGCCCTTTCTGGTTTATTGTTGATATAAAGATAAATTGACTCAGACTTCCAGGAGTGGGAAAGCTACATTCTACTATTACAGGCACTTTAAAAAGCAGCCCTGCTATAATAACTGGTTCATTATTAACAAGACTGGCTTCATGGCATGTGGGTATTTGTACGAATTGACTGTGACCTAGGGCTGATCCAGGCTCTGACAAACCCACAGCAGGACCCCTGGGCATGCCTTGGGAAAGACAGGATGCATTTGGTAACAACGTACTGCTCTGATCCACCTAGAGAGCACATTTAAATTACCACACGTGTATAGAATTCAGACCATATATAAAGACAAGGGCCAAGTTTTTGAAGCTGTGGATCAGCCTTCTTCAATTTACCTTCCTAATGCCACTGACTGCAACAGTGCTTATCTGGTTTTCACCAAGGCAATGTAAAAAGAAACTCAAGGTTTCAGACTCAATTTTCCTTCAAGCTCTCCTTTTCTTTATGCCAAAATTCCATGAAAGAATGAACATTCCTGTCCCCTGATGTGTCTCTGGTTTGTACTTACGACTACATTATGAGGTGTTAAATTACACAGTAAAGAGAGAAATGAGGACAGTGATAGAAGGTGCCTTTATACAGGAGAAGATCATCCTTCAGTGGAGAGAGTCAAAATTTGAATTTCAGGAACCCAAGTTCTGAGTTTACAGCTTGGGCCCATCACTCCTCAAGGACACAAAGCAGACACACTCTCCAGTCACACTTAAACTTCAGGTCACAGCCACATTTCTCCTGAGCAGCAAGAGCTTCCCAGCACCAAATGGTGCCAGAGAAAGGCAGGGCTGAGCCCCTGGGCTGTGACAGGGATGTGATGAGATGAGCAGCAGGACGTGCGTCACGCTGCCGAGCACAGAGCGCTGGGATCACTGCTCTGCTCCTAATTTAATTATTCACTCCCTACTGAAAGGCACTGAGACAGTGGGACCCAAGTCTGCCATTTCAGCAGGCTGAAAATAAAGCAGGCTCTCCTAGAATACCAGTGTAGTGTCAGGGAAATGTCATGCTGCTGTACTCATTAACTGAAATAAGTAGGAGAGCAGAGAAAAAATGCTTGTGCTAACGTATTGCCAATTAACAGAGCAAGCAAAGCAGTCCAGTGTGGACATATGAGTCTGGCTGCTTTAAAAGCTCAAAACTTAATTCTCATGATAGTGTTTAAGTAAGTAAAAATCCCATTTGTCATCAATATGACTTTTAGCCTGGTTTGCTAAGAAAAAAACATTTTGTGGGATCATGCTGTCTCCATTCGTCTATCAGTCTGCTTCTCTCCCCACACTCTCCCTTCACTCTGCTTGTTAGATTTCGAAGACTGCTTCTAACTTGAGCCAAACTTGGCAGACAGTCAGAGGTCTCCAAAAATTGCATTTCTGTGAGTGTCACAGAAGCCGACATCTGGGAAGAAAAGTGCCATTAAAAGGCTCCTACTGAGAGAAGAGGTTTGGTGAAAGATCAAACACAAGAGACCTGTTAGACACCACCCAAGAATTCACTTGTGGTTTGCCAACCCACAAGAAAGTCAGTTCTCTTGGTTTAGCTGCTCAAGGAACTAAACACATATTTTTAGGATTAAATGTGTTAATTACTGGGTGTCCAGGTCTGTTGGATACCTGGCTGTTATGTACACACTGATTAACAACATCACAAAGTTAACCTGAGGACACAGATAAGGGGAGGGGATCAGGGGAGCACAGAGATGAGCTGTCAGCACAAATAAAGAGCACAGGATTGCCCCCCTGGAAATGAAGGCCAGGTCTCCTGGGTCTGGGACTTGCATTTGAACAGCTTAAAATATTTTCTTGACCCCTTTCTTGAATCCCCAGGTCCAGTTTCTGAGAGCTCATACACTCTGCTTCTTGTCAGGGGTTAGTGGTAATGATGAGAACCAGTGTAAGTGATAAAAGAGCCTGGTTTTGGTCACAGATTAAGGGATTTCTAATGAAATAATGAGGTATGCATGTGATCCCATTTAAAACTACTTTTCCATATTACAGGAAATCCACATGGAAATGCCTGACTTGCTAGATTAGCACTTCTTCCCTTGGAAGGGGAGAACACAGGCTTAGAGGTGAGGCACCATGACAGCAGGGCACGCCACTCCATGCAGCCCTGCCTGTTTCCCCTGGAATTAATAAAAAAAACTAATCCTTCTGATTGCTTATAGTAGGAGTGCTTTTCCCTCCCCACCTCTGAAAGGAATATAAAGCAAGCTGTGATCCCAAAACCCATGGAGCCTCATGAGCAGAGGAGGAAACAAAACCTCTCTTTCTCTTTTTAACAAGGAATTTGTCAGTTTGGCAAAATACTTTTTAAATAATCAACCTCTAGCTCCACAACCATATGCTGAGGCACTGAGGAGCCACAGGCATGCAATACCACCCATCAAACAGAGCAGAGGCATCTTCTTCCAGCTCAGGGACAAAACAGAAGATTGTATGCTGATCTCTGCTTCTGAAATGAATTTTCATCCTGAAATACCATTTTGCTTTATGACAGCACAGTGTGTCTCAGCCTAGTCATGTCTAATTGGTGCTGATCCTGCATGAACTGTCCTGTCCTCTGGGCCTGGTCCTGGCTTTGCTCCTCAGAGCCGTAAGGAAGCCATACAGGAGCTTTTCTCTCTTGAAACTGGTCCACAGTAACTATCAACACTCAGACTGCACTGTCAAACTGGGGTATGGCTGTCCCAGAGTGACCAGTCCCACGTGGTGCTGCCATGGGGGCTCCACCTCTTAGGGCCAGAACAGTTCTGCCACAAGCTGGGCACAGAGCCTGACCCCCACTCACCCCATGAGCACTCCCATGGACTATAAGCAGCTGCAATAAGGAAAATTTCACACTGGTCTCATTTTTCCACAGGCTCCACTGTGTCTCCTAGGCTCTATTTGTGCTCCAAGCTTCTTGTCAGCATGATTAAAGGCTGAGAGATGCCTAAACAAGTAGTCCTGTAACATATGCAAAAATCCTTCTGCAATGATCATCTCCTTCTCTGAGGGCTGCATCGCTCAGCCCGTGTCCCTTGGCACACTGGGCTGCTCCATCCCAGCTTCAAAGTTAAGGCCATGTCTTTGTTCCCTCATAAATATTTCTCCTCCATTTATGCACATCTTTTGTTCACTCTTCTCACTGCGCAAAGAAGACTGAAAATTCTCACTTTGTGAACTTTTTAATGTGTGACAGAAAGAGGGAGACAAAGAACCCAGTTATTAGGCAGAACAGGTTCAGAATGAATCACAGAAGAAATTCTTTGTTCCATGACCTCATCTGAGAGGGCTCTCTGCAGCCTGGCTTTGAGTTATGTGGGCCTGGAAAGGGAACATAGCTGTGAATATGGGACCCATCCCAAGATGACTCTTTCAGGGAACAGAAGGTTTTACATGTAACCTCATTGGATACAAGCATTCTAAAAGGCACTTCCCTTCCAGAATTAATTTTCTGTTGAATGGAAACGCATTGAGCCAGATGGATCTGTTTCAGGAGGAGCAACAGGCTGGCACAGGTCTAAAATCAAAGATTACTGGGTTTTTGCATTCAGAGCTGGGATAGCTGAGGGTGAACTGCTCAGTGCAGGTGCTGGCATGGTGATGTCTGTGCCTTAAGGAGCACCCCACGAAGGATGTGTTCAGAGAGTCTGCCAAATATTAAGTTGAAGAAATATGTGAACTTTATATTTAATACCTGCAATCATTTTCACTGCTCCTTGCAATAACAGCAGTGAATAAACAAAAGACATTTTTCAGCTGCTGAGAAAGTTGCAACTTCTGGCAGATGCAGAAGTTCATTAAAGAGTAGTAGAAACAACTGGCCATGTGGAAGAAATGTGGCTTCAGTGGAGAATTTGGCTGCCCACATCCCTGTGATGGTTTTGGAAAGTCAGGAACCTAAATCCACAGACCTGAGGATTTGCTGGGCAAGACACAAATTTTGTAACAGAACTACAAAAAGAAAAAAAAGTGGTTTCCAAACCCAAGGGTAGCACAGGCTCACACCTAAGCCACCCAACCACCCATTTGTCCACACCAAACCCACTCATTGTTTGTGGAAATTGAAAGCATCAACTCTTCCAGCAGCTGGGCAGCTTAGCATTAGGCTGTTGAATTACTCCAACATGCTCAGCTCACTCTCTCCTCATGCCCCACTCCCATCTGTTACAGGGAGCCACCTGCAATCCATCAGCAGCTTTTAGCAGCAACAGCTCAGGGCTGGAAACCTGTTTTTGCTGTGAGAGGTGTGAACAGTGCCTGGTCCCTGCTCTGCACTCATAGACCAGTGCTGGTAACACACCCAGCACTCACCCCAGAGCAAGGGGTGTCAGCTTTGGCCACCAGCTGAATTCTGCTCCTGGCAGCCACCAGCGGGGCTGAGTTTTGCAGGCACAGAACTTTGGAGCTATCAGTAGCCTCATTTTACACATGGCTGCATGATCAGAAATCTGTCTTACAAGGAGCCTATAGAGCAACTGCAAATTTTCATCCTGAGGAAAACTAACCTTTGGGTTATACAATGCTATTTCAATTGGGGATATATTTAGTCTTATCACTGCCTTCAGTTCAGTGTGCACAGGAAAGAATACCACCAATCTTTGATATAACACAAGGCTTGCTTGAAAATGAGTTAATATAACAGAAAATACATTTATATTTACAAAAGCTGTTCATCCTAGAGGCATATGAGAGCTGTAGAAAAAATAAACTCAATTTCTAAAAGGGCAGTAAGGCCCCATTGCCAAATAAAATACAAAACCAGCATAAAAAATCCAAACGAAAACCAGCCAATTAACCCTACCACTCACCAAAAATGCTAGAGGAAAAAAAAAAACCAGAAGCAGCAAACTTCCCCAGTATTGCAGGAAGGAGCTCCCCAGCTGTCTTCATGGATATCTTCCAAGTGAAACAAAATCTTATGCAAACAACAAACCCTCTTTTTCTTTGCAAATGGTCCTGCAGTACCACTGGCAAGACAGCCACCATGAAGTGCTCATCTGAGCTGGTCTGAGAAGCTCTTTTTGCAAAATGTTAACTGGAGCCAAACAGAGCAAACACAGAAGCAACTAGAGCCCCCAGAACTGGGAGTCAGAGGAAAAAAACCCACGAAGTTCACCAGATCTCTACAAGAAAGGGGAATCCTTCCAAACCCTTCAAGGAGGAAGGACCCTGTTCTCAGCCATACTGAAGTAGTTCAGGGACACAGCAAGGCTTCACCCTTTGTACTACATACACCCCATCACAACTACCAAACCTACTCTTCATCCTGTGGCCAAAATGCCTTCACTTGGCCAAATTTACTACTGGAGTTACTGTACTGATAACTACTGACTGTCCTGATGCCTCTGGATCAATAGCAAAGACTAATTTAGGCAACTGATTTCAACAGGACTAAGTGCACAGCTGAGCTGAGGAGAATTTGAATCATTGCTGCAGTTCTACAAACCCACTTGAGGCAGCACCCCGTGCAGCCAGCAGTGTCTGCCACCCCACACACACTGCTGCAGCACAGCAGGGCTGGCAGCAGCTGCACTTTGCTTAGAAAGCAGTGTCACTTCTGTGCCTGGCTTAGATTCCCAGCTAAACTAAGTGCTGACTCAACCACAGATATGGCTTTCAGCAGCTCCCCAGGAACAAAATCCAGGAACGTGCTGGGGACCCCAGAGAGAACAGCTCTGTGCTCTCAATCCTGTGACCCACAGGTAACACAGGCCTTTACGGCAGCAGCTTCTTCCCACACACCTGTTCTGGCTTTGCAGAGGGGAAGGAGGTGTCAGGAGCCTGCTGGGGGAGAGCCAAGGCTTGTGCCAGTGCTGTGCCATTCTCCAGGGGCTGCTCAGCCCAAGGGATCCCGGTGTTGCAGCAGCCTCGTGGGCTTGCTGCTCTAATATGCAGCCCAGGAGGCTGAGATTAAAGCAAATACACACTAAAGAATCCCAGAAGCCAAGCATCTTCCTTTGTATCCTCACCCACCAAATCTGGGTTATTTAAATGGGAGCCCAGACACTGGAATTCCAAATGTGCTGTGAAACAGGTAGCACTCTCCTGTAGCACTTCGGCATCAAATATCTCTCCCTGACAGGGAAATTTTTAAGTAGCAGAAAGCTACTTAAAGAGAAGCTCTTTTAAAAACCTTTTCCTTGGTTTAGTTTTCTTCATCATTGCCCACTCTCCCAGGATGACATGCAAATTACAGCTCATATATTAAAAGTATAAATCAGACTGGTGGCAAGTGAAAGTGCTTCTAGAGAATGGCTCCATAGGAGGTGATACAAGGCTTAAGATATTCAGAAATCTATATTCTCACCTTCTCTAAAAACATTTTGCTCATTTGCTTCAACAACTCTTCAGCCCCCAAGAGAACTCTGCGTCCACACTGCGCATGATGACAAAGCAGAATCACTCTATTGTCTCCTCAGCTCTCTACCCTGCTGCTGCCCTCAGACTCTCCTTCAAAGCCAGTAATCAAGGACATATTTGAAGGGGGGAAAAGAAAAACCAATGAAAAAGATTAGGCCCTTTGCCATTTGTCAGAGATTCTCAAAACCAGCCCATTTCTGCTGCATTGTTTCACTAAAGGCTGCCCTCAACAATGATACAAAACAATTCATGGCCTCAGGCTCATCCTTGGTTTGTGAGATCCCTCAGAACAAGTCATCCAAGTAAATTAAACACAAACACAGAATTGTTCAGACTGTGAGCAGAAATGGCCTGACAAGTGCAGTAAGAGGGGGCAGGGGAATGGTGTGAGGGCTCCTCTGCAACATCCATTCCACTGGATTTCCCACAAAAGGTGCTGCTGAGCTGTCTTTCCATGCACAGCAAGGAACCCAACTTAGCCAAACCAGGTGAAATAAAAAGTTAGTGTGAAGAACTGCAGAAAGCACAAGTCCCCTTTCCCCACTGTGGGGGGAGAGCATCAAATCAGAGGGATAAGAGAGCAGAACTCAGTTCCAAAGCACCACTTCCTTGGACCTCTACAGATGTGCACATGCACTTACACACCCCACGTCATCTGGACCAGAGCACGGGTGTGGTGACACTTCAAGAAATAAGAATCTGAAAGCCCAGCAGATCAAACTGAGAAATAACTGAGAGAACCAAGGTTGCCACTTTTACCCCCAGCAGCACTACCATGTGTTTAAACTCAAAGTCACCCCAGCTAAATCAGAGGGCCCTAGACCAAGTTGCATCATTGCTGCCTTCTGAGGCATAAGCCAAGAAATCTTGGCTCAGGAGATGGCCTTGCACTCTTTTCTATCTCCTACAGGACTTGCTGTGTAACCAGTGCCAGTTGTGCTGTATCTTGTCTTCAAAACTGCCTGGAGAACCTAGATATTCCAGAACACCTGAAAGCATAGAAACTCTGGGGCAGAAAGACAGTTTTTAAACTGTTTGCACCTGCCCTGTTGTCCTAGAGATCGGTTTTGCCTCCACCTATGAAGCTTTCAGATATTCACAGCCATTTCCATGGCACCATGGCTATGAGTTTTAGGAAAAGCAGACACATCCAGGTAGTATTTGGCTGTCTTAGCTCTGTGCTCCCAGGAGAAGATGACTTTGGGTCACTGGGAGGATTTCTCTCTGGCTTTCGCTCTCAGGAACTCGAGGTGTCTTATTTCAGAGGACAGTTTTGATCAATAGGACTACAACAATGTTGGAAGCTGCTCTGCTGTCACTGGCTCTCTTCCTTCCTGTTATCCAGAACATCACAGGCTCTTTTATTTTCTGCGTTTTCTTTTTCCTGTCCTTCAGTGTGTTGGTTTAAACTAAGCGATGGCAATGACTACCAAGAGAAACCCCACAAAAAACAACAATAATAAAAAAGTATGCCAAGTATGCTGAGAAAGAGAAACTGAGTGCCCATTAGTAAAGTTAGAGAGGAGCATTAAAAAGGGGCAGATTTGTTAAACATGACTCATTTATTTTCCTTCCTTTCATAAATCTTAGTATTTCCTTGGATAAGTGCCACACATTCAGTGTCTGGAACCTCATTCTAAAATGATGCTCCTGGTTTAACCACTACCTGCTTTTATTTCCTTAAACATCACACAAACAAACAGTAAAACCTCCTGAACTCAAAAACCAGCTCCACCTCTCTCTATCAAGGGTATTAAGTTAAAGCCAGGTTTTCTAATCCTCTAAGCCTGTGCAGTGCCTGTAGGTGTACAACCACCACACTGCAGCTCCTCTCTGGGAAGATCACAGACCCATATTTGCTTTTCCAATTCCAGCTAAATGTACAAAGAAATGGAAAGATACTGAACCAGAATACAGCTGAAAAGGCAACAATAACAACATCAGGCAAAGGTTTCCTTTCTGCCTCTGTAAACATTGCTTTTAATCTCATATGGTACAAATGATTCAAGTTCCACACAAATGAGTCAATGATAAAATTACCAAATGATTTTTTTTTCCCTGTCAAAACAATCTTTCTTCTCAGCCACAAAGGCAAAAAGCAGAAACATTACATAAAAAATAGTTACCACTATATGAAACACAGAGTACAGGGAAAGACTTTAAAATCACTCATGTGCTGCCAGAATGGAGACATATTTTTTTGTATTTGTCAGTATTTTGCAGAGCTGAGTGCAATTTTGCCTGTTTTACAAAAGAGAGCTGCCCTCTTTTTTAACCAAACTTTTTAGAACTTTTCTTCCTAAAGTGCTTAAATAGAGTAACACTATTTCGAATATTACCTTATATTTATATAGGGGCTATCCAAATATTGGCTCATTAGATTTTCCTTCTGTTGTTTTGGGAAATAAAACCTTGGCCTTCCTGAAAGCACTGACTGTGGGTTCCTTCAGCTGCATGAATAAGACCAACACAATCAAAGCAAGCGTGATGGGGAAATCAGTCTGTTGGACTTGACCATCACTTTGCAATGCAGAAGGTCAGGCCTGTAACAATGGTGACTTACCCAAGCTTGAGAAAATGACCCAGCACAATAGAAAATACTGTGTGGTAAACCAAGAAATGGAGAAATGGCAGTCTAACTTAAAAAAAAAAAAATTCCCTCCTGCCCTCACGCAAACCATCCTTGCACTTCTTTAAAAATGTCCTCGAAAGAGCAGCTCATCATCAGGATAAGGGAACCACATGGCTGAGAGCAGAGCCCACAAGTGAGCTGATATTTCTAGAGATGTTTAGGTGTTCAGTTTGCCAGATGTATGTTAGCAGAAGACCATAAACATATAAACCAGAAATAGTTCTAAAAGATGTGGGTATGAGAAGGTGCAGTTTCATTGATACACAGCTGCAATCACACTAAATGTGACCCGTGAGCATGTGGCTTTACCTCTCTCCTCTGCCAAGAACGGCTCTTTAGCTGAGAGCTGCCAGAAAACTTCTTTTTGATAATGTGGACATGTGATGTGGACATTCACATGACTCTCTTGCAGCCTGTTCCCAACCCCTACCGTCAAACATGGAAATTTGAAAGCATTTCCAACCAATCTCATCCTTATGAAGAATAAACTGCCCTTTTAAAAATACTACTGTAGCTTTTACCTATGCAGATTGCCAGGCTGAATTTTAAATGCAATCACTTGGCTTCCAGTGTACTCCAAAAATCAGGAGTCCCAGTCAGCAGGAATCAGTACTCTGCACCCAGGACCTGCTATTTCCATCACTTTAAGCCTCTGTGCTGCAATTATGTGAATTGTCCACTTTTTTCCCCAGCCTCCTCCATGAAATGCATATGTAATGTGAACCCCATTTATCACACTGGAAATTGCTATTGCATTTAATCTTCCCAAAGAGAGTAAAATCAAATTATGATGTGTAACAAATGATAACCCATCAAATTCAAGGGAATACTCCCAACTTATCCCTCCACATCTAAAGCAGAACAGGTCAGAGGGGTCCACTGTAGAAGACATGGGTAGGAAGACATGATGTGAGAATACATAATGAGAAGATGAAAGCTCTCTTAATCTTTGCAGATTGAAGGAAATCTAATTACATGCTGTATTGATTGTTGTGTATTACTGGAAAGAGACAGTGAAAAGGGAAAAAGGCAATTAGACTGAAATTGTAGTCTGACCTTCAATTGCTTTTGGCATGAAAGGTTATGCTCTACTTGGGGCATCAAAAATTCTTTATCCTCTATGGTGAATCATTAGAAACAGACATAGATGCAAAACTGATTAGAGGAAAAAAAATCAGTCAATTAAATAGTTTTTAATTTTTCCCCTTTA
Organism: Anthoscopus minutus; assembly: GCA_013399455.1. Classification (NCBI taxonomy): domain Eukaryota; kingdom Metazoa; phylum Chordata; class Aves; order Passeriformes; family Paridae; genus Anthoscopus; species Anthoscopus minutus. The sequence goes on from VWYI01015616.1 coordinate 132,204, forward strand.
CAAAAAAAAAAGTAAAGGCAAAGGAAGAAAATACCAAGGTATTATTATTATGGCATTTAATGAATTGCTACCAAGTCTAGCTGCCATGAGTTCTGTGATGAATGACAATAAAATAGATCAATCAATAGCAATACCATAGCAAAAAAAAAAAAAAGGATTGCTCAACTAGCTCTACAAAAACTCTGTTTTTCAAAATAAACATTGTACCCAAGGTCAAACATCAGGAGGTAATACAAAGTCTCACCAAGAAAATTCCACTGACACGTTTCATTGCTTTCCTTTCCCTTTACATGCTCTGTTCATTTGCTTCCACCAAACCCAGCAGCAGCTGAGTGAAAAGAAAGCTTTCAGAAATACTATTTTTCCCAAGTTGATAAAAAACCAAAGCACGAGCCAAATGAAAACTATTGTTTGGGTGTATGTCTGCATGACTCTGCAGGGAATCGTGGCAATTCTCATTCATCCTATTCTAAAAATCCTTGTTCTGCCAAAGATAGCTGCAAGGACCAGCCTTCTCCTGACTTTCATGCATGGTCCTCTGTGTTCTGCACTGCACTCACTGATTTTATTCAGACTGAAGAGTTAATGAGTTCTCAAGTGATCAGTTCTGGGTTGCCTCTTGATACATTTGTAATGTTACTGCCTGTGTTTATTTTCCTTGCAGAAGGTACACACTTCTAAATAACATTTCCTTGATTGTATGTAAACAAATACGTGTGGCAGAAACAAAACTCTGTGCAGCTGCAGGGCTGGTCTCTTATAGAGTGACTTTTTATTGCAATGGATCATCAACAGAGTCCCTAGAAAATTCAGGTAAGTCTTATGAGTCCAGGTCTCATTAGAGTAGAAGAGAAAAATGAAATAAAACATGGGGATATTTTTAACAAAGACATACTTAATAGGTAGCTCTAAACGTGCTGATTTCAAAGAGAAAGGACCAAGAGCAGAAAACTGAAATACTGAGCTGGCCTGACCTGCTGTAATGATAACACTGAGCTGGACTCAGCCTCCTGGTGCTTTGAGGGGTTCTGGGTATGCAAGGAACTCCTCCTGAATAAAATCTGTCTACTCCTATGTGTCTCTCCACATAAAAGAGACTTTGACCCACTTTATGAAAAAGTAACATCCAAGACAGCCTCAGTCAGCTCTCCAACCTTGTGATCAGGCAGCATGTACAGGACAGGGGCTGAGAAACCTGACTCAATGCTCAGGGGAAGCTGCAGAGCTCCAGAGCCCACGGAGGGTTTGTGTAACAGCAGCCTTGCTGTGTGGCACAGCACAGCCCTGTCAGACAGGCTCCCCTGAATCCCATGAGCAGCAATTTATGCCCACGAATGGCATAAATAACAAGTCGTGATATTACAAACAGAATAGCAGCGAGCTGAACCCAAATAGAGATGCTTGGTCCTGATTTTACCTACAGCAAGGCAACTCTGATGATTTCAGTGGAGCAGCTCCTGATTTCTTAGGACTTTTTGCTTTTGTTGGAACATGATGGAGGAAAAAAGGTATTTTTTTCAGAATGATGATGGAAGAATTAATCTGTATTAATGTAACATTGTGTAATAATAAGAAACCTAACAATCACATCAGAATAAAAATAAGGGGAAATAAATAGGAAATTTGAATGGCTCAGCTTGAAAAACTTTCTGTATTTTCCTGTGTAAGTACTTCCAGGGAAAGAAAACTTCCTAGGGTGTTTGGTACGACCTGAAGAAGCAATGTTAACACTAACTCCAGGTAATTTACCCATGAAGATTCATATCCAATAAATGGAATTAAAGAAGATGAAGAAAACAGTTCCCAAAATAGAGGCATGCTTAACAGAGAACTTCCAGTCATTGTGTGCAATGGTGCCTGCCTAGCACGTTAAGGACTCCTGCTGATTCTCCAGGGGATGCTATGCTGAGATGAACACACCACAGGAAAATTCTACCCAAAGTCTTCCCTATGAACAACACCAAGAACAAATCTATTTGGGCAAAAAAAAACCCATTCATTGAGCTGTAACAGATATATCTTGCAGAGCAATCTAATTTAGCTTAGGAACTTTGCGGCTTTGTTTAATTCACAAGGGTTTTTCTCTTAAATTCTACATTCTTCAAAACTGTTCCAGAATATGGTTAGAAAACACAGCTGTTGACACTTTCCCTCTAATTCCTGAATGTGTGGGTTTGGGACTAACACCCCACTCCATGTTCCCCCTTTCTCTGCCCTGTTTATCCAGAGGAGAGTGTGAGGGGATGCCTGTTCCCTAACACTTGCTGGCACGAACTGCTTATTACCATAACAGCCGAATTTACTTAGATTTATACATTCATTCACAAAGTAGTAATGGGAAACATACTTTATGTTCACCCTCCTATTTGTCTGCATTTTGAGGCTACAGTAGCCTTTCTTAAATCAATGTTACGAGCAAGATTTCCACAAGCAGCCTAGAAGCACGTTTGCTCTACTTAAACATATTTACACTGAAAATGTTATTTGCTGCAAAACACTAAATGTTACATTTATAATTTCATGCAAAAGTCCGCTCCTTCAGCATTTTCTTGTCCAAAACACTGCTGTATTTAATCACATACTTTTTCCTTTGATGTCTCACACTTAGAACTTTACAAATCTATGCAAATACAAATGCTCTCATTTTGAAGAATTAGTTTCTATATGAAATGTTATCTATCCTATAACAACTTTGATGGCTTAGCCAGCAAAGAACGTGGAAGGGTTCTTTGCTTACCAAGCAACATTTTTCAAGGCTGGTGAATTAGAATGGTAAGTCATAAAAAGAACTGGTGGTTACTTCCCTTCCTCATCAATGACAATAACAAATTTAAACAGCAAAATCATTAAGAAACATACGGGTGCTATGTTTAAACAGACCATTAATAGTACACAATGTAAGAACTCAGCAGAATGTTTTTAAAGTAGTTCTGAAACCAAGTATATGACTTTCAGCTATACTCTAACGTTGTATTTGCTACACAAACAACTTATGCCGAGTTAATATATCCAGTCAAACTGTAAAACCTGGTACAATTTGTAGGGACTTCCTCTGATCCTGAAGCCCCTGAACTGCAGCCTCCTGAACTTTGCATCTATTGAGGAAGTCCTGACTTTGGACCAAGAGTTGGAAGGGCAGCAGGGTGGTGGCGGGAGGCTCGACAAACCCCTCCAGCAAACCCCTACATCACCTCTTGCCCTGGCTTTTCAGCGCTTCAGCGCTGCTGCCCGGGCTCCCCTCCCCGGCAGGAGGACACTTCGGGGGCTCTTGCCCAGCCTGCAGCACCCTCCCGGGGCACAGGACATTCCTCCCCGCCCCTCGTACCATTGAGCTGGTTGTAGACCACTTCCTCCAGGTGGTCCAGGCGCTGCAGGATGGACTCCCTGTCGGCCAGGCTGCCCACCTTGGCGCCGCGGCTCCTGGCCCGGCGGTCTGCGCTCCGGACGATCTGCACAAGCTCCTGGGAGCGGTCCTGGATCCTGCAGTAGACGGAGAAGAGGATGATGCCCACGAAGACCAAGATGTTCACCGTCAACAAAGTTTTGATTTTCCGTGCCACCGCCATGGGAGCCGCGGGCGCGGTGGCGGGGGGCTCATCCAGGCGCGGCGAGCGGCGGCCCCGCGGCC